>PVJS01021980.1:20364-31082 GCA_004027185.1 Glis glis
GTGCATTGTAAATTATAATTATACATTTTGATATATGTCAGGGTATGAACATCATACATGCACACATTGCACATTTAGCCCTCCCTCCAATCCCACCCTATTCCCTCCCCCTTCCCTCCCTTTCATGCTCCAGATAGTGATTGAGTCTTATAGGTTTGTGTATGTACATCATGTGCTATAGTTTGTTTCCCTCCACCCCCCGCCCAACTCCCTCAGTTAGGTCTATACAATATCCCTTATAAATCTTTACACCACAGCATAAGTCTAGACATACAGTACACACTGCTGTTACTTTTATGAAAATTTGCATCATACAGTTTAATAACCATAAGATAACTGAAGTATTTTGGATAGTGGTGTCTGTGTGTGTGTGTGTGTGTGTGTGTGTGTGTGTGTGTGTGAGTTACTGAGATTCAAACTCAAGGCATTAAGTACTAGGCAAGAGTTATGCCACTGAGCAACACCCCCATTCCCTCCATAGTTGTTTTTATACCAACAGTGGTTGGAAGACTCTAAGGTGGTTTTAACCAGGGTGCCTCTTCCTCCATGCTATGTGGAACACCTCTCCTGCTCTTGAGTGTGGTCGGGACCTTGTATTATTAGTCAGCTTTGCATCACTATAATGAAATACCTGAGGCAGCTAACTTATAAAGAGAAAAAGGTTATTACGCTCACAGTTTTGGAGGTAAAAAGTCTAAGATCAGGCAGGCCCCATTTGTTTGGCCTTTGGTAAGGGTGGTGGATGGCAGCACATCATGGCAGACATGTATGTAGGAACAAAATGGTCACACTTCTGGCGAAAGTAGAGAGACACACACAGAGATAGAGACAAACAGAGACCAGGGTCTCTCAATCCCCTTTGAGGACAGGCCCCCAATGACCTAAAGACCTCCCACAAGGGCCCACCTCTTAAAGGTTCCACTGTCTCCCAACAGCATCATCCTAGGGCCTTCAGATGGCATTCAACATGCAAATATTACAGAACAAGGCAAAAGAATACAGCAGAAAATGGTTGAGAAAATATATATGGCAAAGATGATATGATCATTTTTATGATGAGGTTCGTGTAAGACCGTAACTTTTGCCTTGTTGCAGTCTCTGTATTGTGCTCTTGACTTGCAGGTTTTCATGAAGCAAGCAGTCATATCAGAGAGGTCCACAGAGCAAGGGACGTAGGGAGCCACTGGCCCTCAGGCTAACAGACTCAAAGAACTGAAATCTGCCAAGAGCCATGTGAGCTTGGAAGCAGATCCCAGTAGAGCCTTGTTTCAACATTTCTCTACTTAAGTGCTCTTCTATGTAAATTGATACAATATCTGAATTTTAATATCACCGATTCCAATTTCTGGGAGATGAAAAAGCTCATTTACAGCTATTCCACTGAAAAACTGCTAGACACCAAAACACATTTATCTATAATTTTCATAATACAAATCAGAACTACTGGAAGATTCTTCACGTTCTTATAAAAAGATATAAAAGAAGTCAATGATCTTATAAGATGATTTCAAAATGATGTACCTTTTTGCCTACAGACTAAACATAAGTGCCCATGTTAAAATATCAGTAATTCTGATGCCCAAGTTGAGCTAATATTACAAACACAAATCAGTGCTGTCATATTGAAAAGAGGATAATGAGACATGCAGTGTCCACTTCACAGGATTATGAGAATATAATAAAGCAGAAGCCACAAAGGCACTTCATAAACTGTAAAGGACTGTTATTATTAGAAATAACTGAGGTTTGAGTTGCTTTCAGGTCCTAAAAGCAATCTAATGTCAATTGCTGTAGACCAAATGTTTTTATGATTCAACAACTAGGATGCTTCCGGATGTTGAAGTCAATATTGAAAAGCAGGAATGCTCTCAGGCACTGAAGTCTGGAGTGACTTCGGCATCTTGTACCGGGTGATGTGCTGCATAGCACAGATGCCCGCATCCAAAACAGACCACAGACATGTCACTCACACAGAAGGTCAAAGAAACAAGCAAGCCCCAAACTTAAGTGACACGGTTAGTTGTCCACAGCCAAAATGTGGGTTATATTTTTACTGGAATGAAGGATACGTGCCACCAATCATTTGATTTATGAATCTGCTAGAGGATTTTTATCTACCGTTACTACGAATCATTCATTTTGACAATCTGTCCACTTTTTATTGAAGATTACAATTGTTGTCTTCCTTAATTTATGCATATTTCTACTTGTATAGCTTTCCTTTTGCAATTTAAGAACCTTGAACTTTGACATCAATCTAATTAGTGGGGAAAAACTGCCAAAAACATCCTAGATAACAAGTTATAATGGTCTTTCCATTGTTTTATTCGTAACTAATTTCACTCTATTACAGAACAGCAAACCATTAAAGATTCCTGCAAATCAATATGTCATTTCACATTTAGATGTCTGTGTTACTTGACAATTTACAAGGAATACTTGCAGCAAGATTTACTCCTGAGGAAACACAAATGTTGATGGGGGCTTACTCATATTTTTAAGGTACAGTAATTCCTGGGTATCCCCAAGGGATTAGTTCTAGGATTTCCCATAGATACCAAAACCTTTAAATCATCTCTAGGATACTTATAACACCTAATACAATGTAAATGTTATATAATTTTTATATTTATTATTTAGGAAATAATAAGGGGAAAAGTTTGTACATAGAACAGATGCAAATATTTTATAGCCAGGCGTGGTGGTGCACAATTGTAATCCCAGTACCTGGGAGGCTGAGACAGGATCACAGGTTCGTGGCCAGACTCAGCTACTTAGGGAGGCCTCCACAACTTTGTGAGACCCTGTTTCAAAATAAAGAATAATAAACAGGGCTGGGGGTGTAGCTCAGAGGTAGAATGCCCCTGGGTTCAATCCCCAGTACCACAAAAAATTATTTTAATTCAAATTCTTCCAATCAATGTTGGTTGAATCCTCAGATACTGAACCAGGAGATATGAAGAGCCAACTGTATACACTAAGGTATAATTATATTTTTCTGTAGGACTGATTTCTCCTATGGTCCATAGAATTTTCTTATCTCATAAGTCCCTCCTAATGAAACACTGAGCACAAGCACTCAGTTGTTGTTCATGAGAAAGAATGTACAGTACCAGTGGGTTCTTGGTTAGTTAAGAAAGTGTTCTCTATCTTCAAGGAATTAGCATGAAGTACAATTTTATTCTCAAAGCTTGACACTAGTGATACATACAAATCTATCATTAAAATGTTATCACAAGAATGATTCTATTACTAAAGTATTCCTAGTGCTTTTGCCAGAAAAGCTAAATTGAGTAGCACTGTGGTAGAAAGATAATTGTAAATCTGAAGCATAAACAACAGAGAGTTAATATTTTTATGTAGATAATTATTTTTAAAATCTTACCCTGGCCAGTATTTATGCTTTAAAATAGTCAAATAACAATTTCCATAAAATATGCAAGACACTGATTTTAAAATGGGAACATTTCTAAAAGATTCATTAGATCCCAGGGGCATATCGGTATAATATAACTGATATTAAAAATAGTGACCCCCAAAGGCTATAAAGAAAGTTTAGAGTGTGAGCACAGGAGCTACATCACCTGGATTTAAACCATGTCTCTTTGACTCAGTCGTGGATACTCAGCCTCTAGCAGAATGCTGGGCACATAGTATGCACTCATTAAAACATTTGTTGCACAAAATATTAAATTATATTTGTTATTATATCCTTGTTCATGGTATGCAATAACATTTAAAAACTATATTAAAATAAATAGCATCTTGAACATTGAAAGGGTTAGCAATAAATATGAAATCTATATGACTGTTGTTCTGAAATGATTTGTAGGTATTAACTTTTTAAATCCTTCTAACAGTTTTTAAGATACACACTTATTACTGTCATCATCTCCATTTTTAAATTGAGAAAATGAAGACACAAAGAATTTTAGGAACTCACCCAGGGTCACATCATCTGCAAGTAGCAGAGGTGGAAGTCAGACACAAGCATCTGGCCTCAGAATCTGCACTCTGTCAATTTTGGGATATTTTACTTTATCTTGAATTTTCATAAGGGTACATTTGCTTCCATGCAAAAAGTTTTCTCTTTCATACTAGTGTGTTTTTACTTAGCACTTCTGTTATATTTCTAACCTTTGTGTAACATTATGACATAATAAGAAATATATACTTGGTCTTCATCCCTGGTCCTATCAGAGTTCCTAAAACCCTTGGAATTTCCCAAGTGTTATGGTGACAAGGGCATCGGTTGGAATGCTAAGGTGGCTGAACCCCTCGATGACCGATGTGTTCATAGAGTCTCGGGGTTGGTGAGCACAGTTAGAAGCTGGGAAGCTGGCAAACCTGGAAAGAGTGTAGAGGCTCAGCTCGCCCCTCGCCACTCCTCCAGATCCTGCCCTTTGCACCTCTTCCATCTGGCTGCTTCCAAGCTGTTCCACTTAAAATAAACCAGTAGATGTAATCAAAGCATGTTCTTAAGTGATGTGAGTCATTTTAGCAATTTGCCAAGCCCAAGAAGGGAACTGCAGGGACCCTGACTTTCAGCTGGTTGGTGAGAAGTACCGGAGGCTGGGAATGGCAACTGGAATCTGAAGTGGGGCAGTTTTGTGGAACTGTGTCCTTAACCTGTGGGTTCTGTGTAAACTCAGGGTAGTGTTGGTCAGAACTGAATTCAATCTTTAGTAGTCAGTTGGTGTCTTGGGCGTTGGCAAATTGGTTATTGATGTGAGGGGGGCAAGAAGTTGATGTTGAAAGTGTTGTAAGTAAAAAGCAGCACAGTACCATGGGAAAGGTAAGAGATGAATAGAAAATGAGTCCCACTAGGAGGCACTGGGGGCACGTTTTCAGCTACTGCCCAGCACTGCCTAGTGGTAATGGGAACACTGTTAATGCCAGCTCAGCCTGCCTCTGTCTAATGGGCTTCCTGATGCTTTAATTTTTCCCAGGAATATAAATAAAAAGGGTGGTTCCTTAATTCATAAATTACCAAAGCCCCATTCCAATTGGGTCCTGCAGGTCTACAGTGAGAGATGTTCTTTATGTTGATTCGAGACTCCTGCTCTAGTTCCAGGGTGTAGTACAGAGTGCTATCTATCTGGGTCCCACTGTCCTGACAGGATCCCACTGTTAGCTGATGCAGGTCATCAGAGCAGCACAGATGACTTTCACCTGGATGCTCGGTTAGCACTCTTATCTCTTCACATGTTTGGGGAACTAGCCATCTATTTGTTAGGTAAGTTTTTTTTTTTTGCAGTACGGAGGGGGGGGTTGAACGCAGGGGCGTTCTACCTCCGCGCTACACCCCCGGCCCTATTTTTATACTTTATTTTGAAACCGTGTCTCAAGAAGTTGCGGAGGGCGCCTCACTAAGGAGAGAAAGAGAGACAGAGAGACAGAGAGCTGAGGCTGGCCGCCGAACCCCGGATCCTCCGGTCTCCGCCTCCCAAAGTACTGGGATTACAAGCTTGCGCCACCATGCCCAGCCTGTTAGGTAAGTTTTTAATAGTCTACTGGATACTACATTAGAGCTCCAGAGCCATCAGTAACAATATAGCATTGATAATTATTATTTAACACACCTCTTACTAAGTAAGAGTATACCCATTTTGAAAGTGAGGGGTCGAGACTAGATAATGTCCAAGAGTCCATCAAAATCCAAAGAGGTGCTGGGGATGTAGCTCAGTGGTGGCATATGTGCTTAGCATAGGCGAGGCCCTGAGTTCAATCCCCAGCACCAAAAAAATAACTTAGTTAATTTAAAAAATAATTTTTCCAGAGAAAGTCTACATTACAAAACTCTGAAAGTGAGACTGTGAAAGGTATTTCTTTTCTCTTAATAGAATTTTAGCTGTTTATACAAATTTGCCCTCTGCCGGGTATGGTAGTATATGCCTATAATACCTGTACTTGGGAGAATTGCAGGTTCAAGACCAGCCTCAGCAACTTAGCAAGACTCTCAGCAACCTAGTGAGACCCTGTTTCAAAACAACAAGAAAAATTTATACAGGGCTGGAGATGTAGCTAAAAGGAAGAATGCCCTTGGAATCAATCCCCAGTACCATACAAACATACACAAAAAAATAAGAATAATAAATTTCCCCTCACAGATTTGCTGCCTTTATTCTGAAAAATAAATCATTAAACATTTCCAATGATATCTTTCCACGATAAGTTCAACAGTAACACAATATCCTGCTTCCAATTCTCTGAGCAGAATGCTTACCTATCATATTTACTTTACATTTTTCTTGTAATGCTGATATCAGTGTCTTCTATAAAGAGATGCTCCCAAATGGTTTTAAGTAAGTTGAGAGTTTAATGGTAACTCTTCAGAACCCATCGTAACCGTATCATCCCAGTATCTTCTGACGTTCTCTGTGCCTCTGCTGACTCATTCTCACCTGACCCCTGACATCTGACCCCTGGCATCTGTGCTCCCCATCCCCTGACTTCCAGGCTGGGTCGAAGCACAGTTTCCATATCCAATACCATCTGGTCATTATTTCATGGGATAGATTTTCTTAGCCAACCACTCTATCCATAACTGGAAGAAACACCTCAATCTGTATTTTCATATCAGTATGCTTCCTGATTAAAAATATGTCAGATAACTTGATAGACATTTAGTAGAGAGATGTTTCATTTTTAAAGTTTTAGTTTTTGCAAATATTTATATTGTCTATAAAGTTGGTTAACCACATCAAGGTTATTTTTATAAGATGCAATAAAATAAACAGAAATTTTTTCAGACATGTATCTAATACTCATAAGCAGCATAGATCATTAGTTTTTAATGGTTTTTATTTTTAATGCTCTAGTACTTTCTTCGTTCATTACAATGAAAAAAGAAATCTTAACTTGCTAAGTTTATCTATTGTTACCGAAGAAATCACTCAAATTCAGAAGGCTTTTTTTCATTTTAATATAAAAATGTACTACCTTAAAACTAAAAAACACATATGGTATTGGAAAAAAAACAAAGGATGAAAGAAAAAACAAACTAATATTGAACTCATAGTATTAAAGCAACGAAGAAGGTTCGAACCCACAGATTTTTTTTTTTTTTTTTTTTTTGCGGTACCGGGGATTGAACGCAGGGGCGTTCTACCTCCGCGCTACGTCCTCGGCCCTTTTTTTTATACTTTATTTTGAAACTGGGTCTCACGAAGCTGCGGAGGGCCTCACTAAGAGGAGAGAGAGAGAGAGAGAGAGACAGGGAAAGAGAGAGCGAGAGAGCTGAGGCTGGCCGCGAACCTGGATCCTCCAGTCTCCGCCTCCCAAAGTACTGGGATTACAAGCGTGTGCCACCACGCCCGGCGCCACAGATTTTTAAAGAATGTCTAATTTTCCAAATTTACAACATGCCTCAGATTTCCCATAATCTCAGGTCAGTTTTTCTTGCTTCTAATAAGGTTTTTAAAAAACAAGTGTTTTAGACTGTATTGATTCACTTACAGTCATCCAATATTCTAACATATTTATGTATGTAACATTGGAATCTGCTTTGCTTCTAAGAAGATAAATAGCAGGAGATGGGGGAGGATCCATAAAAAAGAGACATTTAGTGTCTCTAGGCAACCTTTTACACCCACCTTTATGTTAACAAAACTCATGTTCAAATGTAATCTCTGTTGCCTACAAACAGGTGTGTGTGACATGATTCAGTGATTCATACTTTGATGCTCCCTTCTTAACGTCACCCACAGCCCTTCCACCCTAGTTGGCATGTCTGGCACTCAGGTTCCAGTCATTCCATATGCGGATATGTCCTAAGGATACAAGGCTATATCTCTACTCATATTCTGCATCACTTATCTGATTGACTGCCAGTAATTCTTCTCTCATATTGTATAGGGGAAAAAAAGAAATATTTTTGCATATTGAAATATCTCTCTCCAGAAGGCTTCCTTCTACAGTGGAGAATAAAATGATCAGCCCTACCGGGAGCAGTCTGTTCTCATTACCTTACATGCATGATGTGGCTGAATCTGAACTAACACACTTTCAAATTTCTTCATTTCCATGGAGTTTGAAGCTGCCATTCTTAGCAACCAGCCCTTATCCACATCGATTCAATCTGGTTTATGGTGACTAGACAGATTATGCATATTAGTTGCTATACATACATATACATACATACATATATATATATATATATATATATATATATATATCCTTCTTGTTACCACTTACGGCTTTTTAAAAAATGAAAAAAGGCAATGAAACTATTCTGAATTAGATTGTAATGTAATGACACATGTAGCTCTAATAAGTATAGATTTGGGGTGATACTGATATATCAATGTCGGTTCATCAATTGTGACAAATGTCCCACTCTGGCCCAGACATTGACAGTGGGGAGGTTGGGCTTACAGGAAGGAGGCATATAATAACCATCTGCATTTTTTGCTAAATTTTTCTATGAACTTAAAACTGCTCTACCGAAATAAAGCTTCTTTTTTTTTTTTTTTGCGGTACCGGGGATTGAACGCAAGGGCGTTCTACCTCCGCGCTGCACCCCCGGTCCTATTTTTTTTTTATGCTTTATTTTTGAAACCGGGTCTCACATAAAGCTTCTTTAAAACAAACAACGCTCATTTACTTAGCATTTTAACATACCTCTTTGGAAATATTACATTGTAGTGAAACCAAACAGAAAAAAAAAAACGATATAATTAGATGTCCTCATCATGACCAACCTCATCATCAACAACATTCCTCTTAAATGGAAAAAAGAAAACTTTTGGAAGGATGAGCAGGATATTAAATATGATTTAAATGATAAAACTAATTGATGAATTTAAGATCAGGGAGAAGACAATTTTAAATAGCAACATTGATTTTCAAAAATTGTGTCTTTAAAATAATGGGTGAAGGGGAAGTAACTTTGTCTGGTTGACAGGTCAAACAAAAATTATTTATAACATGTAATTCTGATAATCTATTGGATAAATTTTAAAATATGCTTATTTTCATTTGGAGTTTGTGTGTATGTGTTCTGAGGATTGAACCTAGGGGTGGTTCTACCTCTGAGCCACACCTGCAGCTCTATTTTATTTATGCATTACTATTATTATTATTATCATCATTATCATCATTATTACTATTATTATTTGTGTGTGTGGTGCTGGGAATTGAACCCAGAAGCATTCTACCACCAAGCTACACCCCCGGGCCTTTTTATTTCTTATTCGGAAACAGGGTCTTGCTAAATTGCTGAGTCTGGCTTAGAACCTGCGATCCTCCTGTCTCAGTCTCAGAAGTACTGGGATTATATGAGTGTGCCACCATGCCCAGCCTTATTTTTTTATTTTGAAACTGGCTCTTGCTAAGTTACCATGCACTGGCACTGAACCTGTGATCCTCTGATATCAGTCTTCTAAATACATTACAGGGATCATTCTGAGATTTTTATTTTTTTAAACAGTAGGCACTATATTATATGTATGCATACATCCATAAATACACATTTAGAGTTTAATGGTGTTTCCTAGAGATACTAGGGGAAAAACAGCCTTTTCTCATTTTACAGAATTATTTTTTATACTTTTATTGGTGCACTATAGTCTCACATCATAATGTAATTCAAAGTGATAGTGACATACATGCACACAGCACTTGGTGGGATTTCCCCCAGCTCCCTCCCCACTCCACCCTTCCCCATACGAGATACTGAGATTGGCATTGGTATTCTCACATATGTACATAATGTCAGTGGAAGTGTTTCCTTCATTAATTCTCCCTCTTTCCCCCTTCCCCCAAACAACCTCCCTCACTCCACTCTACATGCAAGCAAGTGCTTCAACTTTGCATTAAAACTGTTTATGAGTTAAACTTTCTAAAAGGCCTTTTAAAAGTAGAGTGATGTTTCATTGGGTAATAAAAAGTCATTTTGTTGTTAGAAAATATATTATACAGCAAAGATACAGTAAAATTGAATCCTGCAGGCTATAGTGAATGAATGAAGTTATAGCTACTCTTAAATTTATAAGTGTTTCCCCAATGATGGACTTTGTATATGAATGATAAAAAAACTTAAATGTTTGTACCTTTGGGACTAAAAAGCTTTTATTTAGAGAATTTACATTTATCAAACTTACTCTACTCTACATCTGAAAGAAGTTGATTTCATTCTGTTTTCTACCATTTCCTCTGTGAATTCTGAAAAGCATCTAACAAACCAGCCATGCACTTACCATGTCCTCTACACAGTCACATTCCTGGTATGTTCCCTAATCTAAAATGTGATTTAAAATAATTTGCTTTCCAAAATCTACTCAAGGAACAGGCTGAGGGAGAAAACTATCAACATTAGGAAGGTAATATTTTAGACCGCTGGTGGGAAAGAGACTTGTGTAATTTCACTTGATTAAAACCACAGAGCTGTTTAACTCTGTTCTTCCATTAGGAAAGTCAATAAAATAAGTCAAGACTTTACATGTTTATATTACAGACTTCTTGCTGTCTCTGTTTTTCAGGATGTTCTGAGTGAGCCCCAACTGCTAGGAAGAGTTGGAAAGTAAAGGCACTCTCCACACAGGAACAAACTTAACCTAATGGTCTCACAATGTGGTTGGACTGTGACCCTTAAAAATAGCAGAAGAAGCCAGGCGTGGTGGCGCACGCTTGTAATCCCAGTACTTTGGGAGGCGTAGACCAGAGGATGCGGGTTCGCGGCCAGCCTCAGCTCTCTCTCTCTCTCTCTCTCTCTCTCT
>PVJS01021981.1:0-30979 GCA_004027185.1 Glis glis
TGGTGTGTGTGTGTGTGTGTGTGTGTGTGTGTGTGTGTGTGTGTGTGTTGATAAAGTTAGTGCATATCGCCTCATGACAAAGGTGACTCTTAAAAGCTTACTGAGTTCTTGATTTGAATGCACCTTAAATGAGTTTGTAAATGTATCTTTAGTTAACATTATAAGTCACACAGCTACTCCTATCTTAGGGATAAGCCAGATACCTGAAAGTATACCTTAATTAAGGGACATATTTAAATAATCTAGCATGTTAGTAGTTAAAATATTCTAACACTGAGTTCACCCTTCTGGAAAATGCTATTGGCCACTAGTCTCTTTAGCTTGAAATTCTTTCCTTACTGAAAATATTTTCATTTTTTAAGAAATTTTGCTGTAAAATCTAATAGTAAAGCCCCTCACAGAAATAGCCTAGGGTGTCTGGTTTGTCTGCTACACCTTTCTCACACCTGAATTATTCAAAATAATATGCTCTCAATTTATTATTTAAATTTGCAGCCTAGTCAAAATGATACCAAGCTACTGAACCTCTCTCTATAAGCTTCATGCTTCTCAGAGATAATCTCTTCCTGCTTTTCTTTTGTGTGTGTGTGTGTGTGTGTGTGTGTGTGTGTGTGTGTGTGTTTTACTGAGGATTGAACCCAGGGGGGTTGTACCACTGAACTATATTCCATCCCTTTTTTTGAAACAGGGTCTCATTAGGTTACCACACTGGCCTCCAACCTGTGATCCTCCTTTCTCACTCTCCCAAGTACTGCGATTACAGGCATGTGCCACCATGCCTAGCTTCTATTCTTAAATTTAGAGTAAACATTTTAATCCCATGATCTTTAGGCTTCCATATTGTATAAAATAGATCACATATCATTCATCCAACAGATTTTTATAGGCTTATTATCTGTCAGAAATTGCCTATTATGTACTTGTCCAGAAAATACTTGCTGAGCATTTATGTGCTGGGGATTAATGCTAAACCAGAAAGCAAGGTTTTCTATTCTTATATGCCAAGTCTTAAAGGAGAACCTAGATGTCATACTTTTCAGTGACTCTGAGATTCTACTGGATCACAGATCAGTGATTCTCAACAGCATGGTTCAGGAACAGTAGCTTTCTGACCAAATTCAGCTGGCTACATTTATTTGTATAACCCACAAACTAAGAATGATCTTTGCATTTCTAAATGGTTAAAAAAAGGAAAATATCTCATGAAAAATGAAGATTATGTGAAATTCCAATTTCAGTGTTCATAAATAAAGTTTCATTCAAATACAGGCACAGAGGTGGCACCCTCATGCTTATTGTTTTGTACATGTGCTAGTGATCCGCAGATCACAGCAACACATTTATAATGCAATATCATTTCAAGGGTCACATGTACTGCCATACCACATTTTTTATTATTACCAGTGTATACCTGACATATAAAAACATGAAAAGAGGAGAAAAATGAACTTCAAATGCCAAGCTTCTAGCAGCCACTGGAAGGTGGATTGTTTTGTTATTGAATTAGATGACAATGCATTTTGTTATTATGCAATGACACTATAACTGCTAAAAGGAGACAATAAATACCAGATTA
This sequence comes from Glis glis, assembly GCA_004027185.1. Classification (NCBI taxonomy): domain Eukaryota; kingdom Metazoa; phylum Chordata; class Mammalia; order Rodentia; family Gliridae; genus Glis; species Glis glis. Next base: position 1,577 of record PVJS01021981.1, read on the forward strand.
AGTGCTCATCACAATATTCCTAACTCACAGGAAAGCAATGTCAGAAAAATTATGAAATTTAAAACAATATCTCGTCACAGAGTTTCTTCACAAAAGTTTAAAATATTAAAATGAGAGCACAATCAAAGTGAATTTCTGAGTGGCTCATTTTTTAGCCATGCAAGGAAAGTCATTTACCAATGCTGTGTTAATTAAATCAAGTCTGATTACAGTGGCTGAAGATATGTGTTCAGAGAAAATGAACTATTAATCTTTTGGTAAGAAGAATTGTTCAAAGAGTCAAGGACATCAACTTGATAGTTAATTTAAAGTAAGGCAAATTATTTTGAGTGGTTTTCCTTGACTTCTGATGAGTTGACAAATGTTATGGATACTGCTTAGTTCTCTTTTTTCTGTTTAAATTTTTTTAGACTTTTATGGGCACATTGTAATTATACATCATAGTGAGGTTCAAAGTCATACAAACAAACATGCACACAGATCTTTGTGTTTCTTGCAGGTCCCACCCCCCATACCCACCCTTCCCTGTACATAATAGTGAGATTGGTAGTGATACCTTCATACATGGGCACAGCATAATTTGAATTGTTTCTTTCATCAGTTCTTCCTTTTCCCCTCCCCAACTCCCTCTCTCTATCTCCTTTCACTATTATACTGGTCAACAGCAAATAGAATATTTTCAAAAAAGTTGAGAAACATTAATTCTCATTTATGATTTAAATGGAATATGCTAAGATATATTATATCCTAAAGTGGTAAAAATTATTTGTGAAGCAAAAAGAGATTTGGGCAAAGTTACAAAGCTTATAAAAATTTAAAGTGCTTATGATGGTGGTCCCTTAAGATTATAATGGAGCTGAAAAATTATCACCTAGTGACAACATAGTTATGTTAGCAACATAATACAGCACATTACTCCCATGTTTGTTGTGATGCTGGTATAAAAACACCTATTTCCCTGACAGTTGTATAAAAATACAGCATTTGAAATTATATACAGTATATAATACTTGATAATAAATGACTATTATACACTTATTATATTAAAATTATGTAAGATATTTAAAGCCTATGGTTATTTATGGCATTATTCATCAGCAGGTACTCTTCAAAAAACATGTGAAGTTATCATGGGACTAATGTCAAAATGCCACCAAAACATGATAGTTTTAAATATTTTCTGAAAAGTACCTGCTGATGAATAATACAGTGATTCCAACAGGATCTTGATTTGCTCTGACAGGTTTGTTAGTCTGGTGAAGTTTTCTCAGAAACAGAAGCATAATACCCTAACTCACCCTGCCACACAGGAGTCCAATGCCTTCACAGTGTAAGAGCTTCACTGTTATTGTTGAGATCATGGTCAAGAATGAACTTTTTTCCAAATCAGAAGAATCAGCCTTAACCACTATCATTAAACACTGAATAGCTTTGGAAACCAGTTTTTCCTCTGCACTATATGACGACTTTAGTCTGAAATTACATGGCAAAATAGGGCTAATATGCAAAAATTTTGTGATGGTAAAGTGTTATGATGACTACTAATATTTGAATCAACAATAATATCAAGTCATTCATATACTTCCTGTGTTGTCAAAAGATAAAACAAAAAGTGAGGTTTCCATTCCCAAATGAATTTGAAACAGATATATTTATTTTTCTCTCTTTTTTTAATTATATTTATTTACTGGTGCATTATAATCATAAATCTTGATGAAGTTCAGGGTGACCGAGGCATACATGCACACAGCACTCATTGAGACCTCCACCAGTTCCCACCCCACTCCCTCTCCCTCCCCACTTTCCCATGCTCAACACAATGATTGGCTTTGATAAGTCTCCCTTCCCGTCTCCCTCAGTTAGGTCCCCTTCTTCACTCCATTAAGGTTTCTGGAGTCCCTTCTGTGCCCCAATTTCTCCCTAGCTTCCACATGTGGGGGAGAAAATCTGACCTTTCACTTTTTGTGACTGACTAATCTCACTTAGCATAATATACTCCAGTTCCATCCATTTCCCTGCAAATGTTCTTCTTTATGGGTAATAGAATTCCATTGTATATATACCCCATAATTTTGTAATCCATCCATCTGTTGATGGACATCTCAGCTGGTTCTATAGTTTGGCAATTATGAATCATGCAGCTATAAACATAGATATGCATGCATTAGTCTGGTAGTTTGGTTTCCATTCTTTGGGGTAGATACCCAGGAGTGGTATAGCTGGGTTATATGGTAGGTTCATTACCATTCTTCTGAGGATCCTCCACACTGTTTTCCAAAGTGGTTGCACTAATTTACAATCCCACCAACAATGTATTAGAGTCCCTACTTCTCCACATCCTCGTCAGCATTTGATGTTGTTTGTGTTTTTAATGATTGCCATTCTAATTGGGGTTAGGTAAAATCTCAGGGTAGTTTTGATTTGCATCTCTCTGGTTCTTAATGATATTGAACATTTTTTCATACATGTATTGGCCATTTGTATTTCTTTTGTGAAGTGTCTATTTTAGTTCACTTGCCCATTTTTAATTGGGTTATTTGTTTTTTTAGCAGTGAGTTTCTTGAGTTCTCTGTATATTCTAGATATTAGTCCACTATCAGAGGAGTAGCTGGCAAAAATCTTCTCCCATTCTGTCGGCTCTCTCTTGAGGTTCTTGATACTTTGCTTTGCTGCATAGAAGCTCTTCAGTTTAATGCAATCTCATGTATTGATCCTCATTTTAATTTCTTGTGCCATTGGGGTCTTGTTGAGGAAGTTTTTACCCATGCCTATGTGTTGGAGTGTTGGTCCTATGCCCTCTTCAAGTAGCTGCAAGGTCTCTGGTCTAATTTCCAGGTCTTTGATCCATTTTGAAATGACTCTTGTGAGGGGTGAGAAAGTGGGGTTTATTTACATTTTTCTGCATGTGGATAACCAGTTTTACCAAAATACCATTTGTTGAAGAGGCTATCATTTTTCCAGTGTATGTTTTTGGTCCCTTTGTCAAAAATCAATTGGCTGTAAGTGTGTGGATTTGTTTCTGAGGTTACTGTGAATGGAAATGTCTTCTGGATTTCTTTTTCAGGGGATTTATGGTTGGTATTTAGAAAACCTTAATTTTTTTAGATTGATTTTGTATCCAGACATTTGGCTGAATTTTTTAATCAGTTCTAAGACTTTATTTGGGTCTTCTATGTATAAGATCATGTCATCTGCAAATAGAGGTAATTTCAGTTCTTTTCCTATTTGCACTCCTTTGATTTCCTTCTCTTGCCTTATTTGCTCTGGCTAGAGTCTCGAGTACTATATTGAAAAGGAGTGGTGATAGTGGGCATACTTGTCTTGTTCCTGATTTTAAAGGGAATTCTCATAGTTTTTCCCCATTCAATATGATGTTGGCTGTGGGTTTATTATATATTGCCTTTATGATGTTGAGGTAAGTTCCTTCTATTCTGATTCTCTGCAGTGTTTTTAACATGAATGCGTGTTGGATTTTGTCAAATGCTTTTTCAGTGTCTATTGAAATGATCATGTGATTTTTGTCCTTAATTCTGTTTATATGGTGAATTACAAGGATTGTTTTTTGTATGTTGAATCAGCCTGGCATCCCTGGGATGAACCCGACTTGGTCGTGGTGTATAATTTTCTTGATGTGGTTTTGAATGCGTGCTGCTAGTATTCTAAACTCAAACTACAGCATTGTTTTTCAAACCTTTATGCACGTGTAAAGGACATTTTAATATTTCAAAATCCACTTAACTATGCAATTGAGGAGTTTCCACCTAACTTTCAGTTGGAAATGATTAATTTGCAATGTAATGACATGTAAAAGGAAAATATCAAGAGAAAAATCTAATAAATTCTACAAATGTATTCCAGGCGATGAGTATGCTGAATTAAAATCATATGCTTGTGGATTTATATCACTATTTGGCAGCACCTTTCTGAGTGAAAAGAGATTTTCAAAGATGAAATATGTAAATTCTTATTACAGAACAGCATTAAGAGATAAACATTTGCAATCAATTCTGAGGAAGTGAAGTATAATCCTCCCAAAAAAGAATTCCATTCTTCTCATTAGAAAAAAATCTGTATCAAAAAAGACTGTATTATATTTAATTCATTAAAATTTTGTAAAATTTGCTGGGCGTGGTGGCGCACACTTGTAATCCCAGTACTTGGAAGGCTGAGACCGGAGGATCCGGGTTCGCGGCCAGTCTCAGCTACTTAGTGAGGCCCTCCACAACTTCGTGAGACCTGGTTTCAAAATAAAGTATAAAAAATAGGGCCAGGGGTGTAGCTCAGAGGTAGAATGCCCCTGGATTCAATCCCCGGTACCGCAAAAAAAAAAAAAAATTGTAAAATTTGTTTGCTTGCTTTTTTATTGTATAAGTACTTGCATAATATCCTCATTTTTGCCTCTTGGCCTGCAAAGCCTGAATCATTTACTATACGGAATTTCACCAAAAAAAGTTTGCCAACCTCTGCTGAAAATGGTTAATGGTAAAATGCAACATCTCATAGTCTTTAAAAAACATGAGCTGTTTATATTTTCTAAAAGTAGAACAGGATACAAAACATAACAAAACATTGCCATGGATTATAATTGATATAAATGAAGATCTAAATATAACTATGTCTGAAAGACATGAGGAATAATAAAGAAAATCCTACAGCGGGAATGGGCACCCCACTGGGGGTCACAGCCTTCACAGAGATCCTAGTGTCCCCCAATGGCTTGAGAATCCAGGAATTTCAAGAGACTATCTTAGTAATAAAGAGGAGGTGAGCAAAATTCAGTGGCCAGGAATTGGAGTCGTTCCCTATTTATCTGGTTGCCATGCAAATCTCCTGGACTTTTATGCAACTCTATGGAGAAGGCAGGAGCTGAAATAATGACTGAAGTACAACTTCCCAGTACAGAAGAAAGGCTCAGATCCCCCCCAAAAAATCATATGCATTTGTGACCAAGAGTCACAATTGCTACATGATATGGACTCATAATCATGTGTGGACTGAATAAATTATGTAAAGTATATGCTCCTTATTATCCATTTCTGTGCATTAGCACACAGTGTTCTTTCTCCCTGGAATTATTACACTTCCTTTATCTCCTGATTATTTTATTTTACCCTCCCAGCCTCTATTCATTCGCAGCTTTCTCTGCCCCACTCAGAGCTCTTGACACTGACCCTATGGGACTGCAAAACCAAGTTCCCTTGCCAACTTGCTTTTCATTAGATTAGGCATATGGACAGAGAAAGAGACCAAAAAATTCTTCCCAGCTTCCTTTCAGTGCAGGCACTGTATCTCTAGATGTAGCCAGCTCCCTGTAGGACTACAACTTCAACCAGGAGGCCTTTCCTCCACAGTTCCAGCTCTGACTGGGCTCCAGTAATTCAATTTCCTTCTTATCCCTTTGGTCTTATGGGGAGATGACAGCCTCCAGATTTCTTGCCTCTCCATCCCTTCTTGGTCATTTGCCCACACTGTTGTGCATAATACCTCTATTTCAAATATCAGGGCTGAATTCTGTTTTCTGCTGCCTCCCAGACTGAAAAGTCCCCCTCACAAAATCTTATTCAGCTCTCTACACTCAGATGGCACCTGTATGAAACCCTATTTGGCGATTCTTTTCTCCAGGTTAAGCTAAGAATTCCTGCTCACCATAATAGTGTGGAAGGAAGGGAGGGAAGATCTATAAATATTATTTGCCATTTGTTGGAAGTGGAGACAGAAGATAGTTGGAAAATAGAAAATGGCCTAACAGAACGAATCTATCTATTAGTAAAACTATCCTTTGGTATTTTTTCCCCAGCATATCATTTTTTCCTTAGAATTATTTCTCAAACTTCCAAAATGAATACCATACAAATGGAGGCAATAAAAAAATCAGTAATCATCAACAAAAAAAAAAAAATGCAGGAGCTTGAGATAAACCCAGTATCTCCAATTGTATCAGAAATAAGTTTTCCAATTACAGAGTCGTATCATCTGCAAACAGGATAATTTGACTTCCTCTTTTCCTATTTATATGCCTTTCATTTCTTTCTCTTTCCTAATTGCACTGGCTAAAATGTCTTGTAGTATATTGAATAAGAGCAGTGAGAGTAGACACCCTTGTCTTCTTCCTGATCTTAGAGGAATGCTTTCAGTTTTTCCCCATTCAGTACGATGTTGTTTAGAATTTTGTCATATATAACCTTTATTAAGTTGAGTTATGATCCTTCAATACCTAATTTGGTCAGGGCTTTTATCATGAAGGGATATTTAATTTTGTCAAATGCTTTTTTTCTTCATCTATCTAGATGGTCATGTGATTTTTATACCTGATTCTATTCATGTGATGAATTACATTTATTGATTTGCAAATGTTAAACTACCCTTGCATCCCTAGAATAAAACCAACTTGATCATGGTGTATGATCTTTCTGATTTGCTCTGAATTCAATTTGCAAGTTGTTGCAATTGCAAAATTCAGTTTGCAATTTTGTTGACGAAATGTCCATCTGTGTTCATCAGGGTTATTGGTCTATAGTTTACTTTTTGTTCCTTGTCAGTTTTGATAACAGGGTAATATTAGCATCATAGAATGCGTTTGGAAGGTTACCTCCCTTTCAATTTTATGGAATAGTTTGAGAAGCATCAGTGTTGGTTCTTCTTTAAAAGTTTGGTAAATATCAATCCCATTAATTTGTACAATTAATATGTGTTAATAATTATAATTTTTAAAAAAGTAAACTGGGCATGGTAGCACACACCTGTTAATGCCAGGGATGCTGAGACAGGAGGATCGCAGGTTCGAGAAGAGCCTCAGCAACTTAGGGAGACCCTCAGCAACTTACCTTTTAATTTTTTCAAAATAAAAAGGGCTGGGGTGTAGCTAAGAGGTAGAACATCCCTGGGTGCAATGAGCAGTACAAAAAAAGTTATATTAGTTTTGCTTAAAATCTTAAATTAATTTTACTGAGATAAATTATCTTTACCACAAAATATATTTACTCGAAGAAGAAACATTTAAACCCAATTTCAGAAAACTGACTTGGTGTTTTGTTTACCTGATACTCAGGGTTTCCCCCTACCCATTAGTTAGTTACCCTTCAACTTCAATATGCACACAAATTACCTGGGAATCCCATTAAAATGTAGATTCTGATTAATTAGGTCCAGGAAGGAACCTGAGAGTCTGCATTAATATCAGGCTCCCAGGTGAGAGCCATGCTGCTAGTCTGTTAGCACACTTTGAGTAATAAGACTAATCCTTATAAAAAAAGTGTCTGTTCTTGCTCTTCTTATTTCATTTTTAAAGTGATTCTCAACACTGGCTGAATCAGAGACACCTGGAAAGTGGGTAAAACACAGACTACTACTATATCATGTATCTTGAGTGTAGTGATAGTACAAGTGATATAGAACTCTATACACATACAGACACACATACATATGAGTGCATGTAAAACTAGTGAATTGGTTCTCTGTATTATTTCTTCCAATTGTATATAAATCCACATTTCAAAATAAAAAGTTTTTTTTTAAATAAAGCACACAGATTGGAATGCAGCCCAATAATTCACTTTTCTAACAGGTTCCCAGGTGATTCAGCAAGCCTGAGGATCACACTTTGAGAAACACAAGATGCACATTAAAAGCTCTTCAAAAATTGTAATGCCCAACCCCACCACAGAACAATTTAATAATGTCTGGGGGTGAAATTTGATCATTAATATATTTTTAAAGTTTCTCAGTTGATTTAATATGCAGCAAGGTTTGAGAACCACTGGTCTAAAATTTAAAATATCCTTTATTTATTCAATCACCTTATGTCATTTAAGAAAGATGTACAAGAGTAGAAATTTTTCCATAGATTAAAAACAAAGATAGAAAACAAAAATAAGTTGGCAAAGCTGCCACTAAAGAGAACTGTATTTTTATCCTATTCTAAATGTTTTGTCAGCTAGTCATTAAAGACTGCTTACAAATGTTTTTGTTGACAAAACTAAGCCTTTGTTCTTCTAGAGCTTTTCTAAAAACAGTATGCAAAATTCTGATCACAGTTATTACCTAACCCACCAGGGTATTGTGTGAATTAACTAGATAATGCTTATAAAGGCTTTGAGAATCTTGTAAGGGTTAGTGAAAAATGCAATCATACTATTGTTACTACATTATTCTGAATACTAAACTTAAAAAATCCATTCAAGGGAATAGAAACAAAATGTGTTTATTAAAAAGAGGAAGAATCCAGTAGAAAACAGGAGGGGCTTTGGGGAGAGGAAAAGGAAGGGTTGATCAAGGAAACAATTCAAATAATGCTATGTACATATATGGAGTTTATCAATTACAATCTTAATAAACGTGTGTGTGTGTGTGTATGTGTGTGTGTGTGTGTGTTTTACTGGGGATTCAACCCAGGGTCATTCTACCTCTGAGCTACACTCCCAGCTCTTTTTATTTATTTATTTATTTTTATGGAAACAGGGTCTCACTAGATTGCTGAGAGTCTCACTGTTGCTGAGGCTGGTCTTTAACCTGTGATCCTCCTGTCTGAGCCTCCCAAGTACTGGGATTACAGGCGTGTGCCACCATACCTGGCCCTATTTTTCTTCATAAATAGTCTGCCTCAGGTATTCTATTATAGTAATAAAAAGCGAGAGCGAGAGAGAGAGAGAGAGGAGAAATGCTCTCTGGTATCTCTTCTTAAAAGGACACTAATTCTATTGGATTAGGTCACCATCTTTATGACTTCATTGAACCTAAAGTAGAGAGAGAGAGAGAGAGAGAGAGAGAGAGAGAGGAGAAATGCTCTCTGGTATCTCTTCTTAAAAGGACACTAATTCTATTGGATTAGGTCACCATCTTTATGACTTCATTGAACCTAAAGTACTTCCTTAAGCTCATCACCAAATACAATCACAATAGCAGTTAAGGCTTTAGTATATGAATTTTGGAAGACACATTGACTCTGTAACAACTATATGTGTATATGTGTGTATGTATATGTACATACATAAACACACATGAGGACATATACGCCCATGTTTGTGTGCATATATAGAGATATATGTGAATGTGTATACATTTTTATTTATATTTATAAAATTTTAAGTAAGCCTATAAAATAGATATTATTTTATTATCATTTTTACAATTAATACCTAAGGCATGAGAAATTATATAACTTTCCCAAAATCACACACTGTACAATTGTGGAACCTGGATTCAAACCCAGATAATCTGGCTACAGAGTGTGTACTCTTATTCATTATTCTATTGTCTTTTTGTCTATGTTAGGAATGAAAAGGAGAAAACAACAATGGATACAACAGACTTGTTTTAAATTATGAAAGAATATTGAACTTTATGACAATAAATTTGAGTACACAGATTAACTGAACAAATATATAGAAAAAATATACTCAAACCAGGTATGGTGGTGCACACCTATAATTCCAGCTACTCCAAAGGCTGAGGCAGGAAGACCTCAAGTTCAAAGCTAGCCTCAGCAACTTAGAGAGACCCTATCTCAAAATTTTTTAAAAGGGCTGGAGGTATAGCTCAGAAGTAGAATGCTCACATGGCATGGGCAAGGTCCTGGATTCAATCCCTAGTAACACACACACACACATACACACACACACACACACACACACACACACACACACACTTATATATGAGTTTGAGTTAGAAATAGAAAGCCTGTTTAGATCTTTCATCTTGAAATAAAAATCTATCTATAATTAAAAAGTGTCTCCATCCAAAAACCACTAGGACTACATAGTTCAATAGATTATTACTACCAAATTTTTAATATGCAGATAATTCTAATCTTCAAGATAAAAAAGAATGTGTATTCCATATCTCATTTTATGAGACCAACGTAAAAATCAAAACCATGCAATAACAATATAATGAAAGAAAATTCCAGCCCAGATTATGTATTAAAATTGATATAAAATTCCTAAATGAAACTCCAGAAAAATAAATTTATGCATGTATAAAAACAATATATTATTACCAATGGGTTGTCCTAGTAATGCAAGGATAGTGTAATATTAGAAAACCTAACTATATAATTTACTTTCTAGCAATATCAGGCAAAGTTGAATATAGACACATAGTAATTCTGTTCTCAGGAATATATTCCCCCCCACCATTTCAGACACATGAACAAAAAACATGTACAAGAATACACATTGCAACATTATAAAAGTAAAAAAATGGGAAACAATCAACATCTTTAAACATATGAATGGCAAACGAATGGCTCCATACTGAAGGAATTGAATAAATAAATTATTTAAATAAATAATTAATTAATTAACATATAAAATTTGTAAAAAATGAGATTGAAAGGAAAAGGGCAATTTTCAGAATGATGTATCAGTATGATATTATTTATACCAAGTTGTAAAACATATTAGACAGTTACATGTATTTTTAAAGATAGATATATGTGAAATACAAGAATAGAATTATTTATGATACCATTGATGACACCAAATTGAGGATAGTGTTTATCCCTGTGTCAAGGAAGACAGAGAATGAGAAATCACGTGGATACATTCTTGCCTTCATGCCTTGTACACACCCAGGCCTAGAATGCCTACACTTCTCAAGCCCTCTTCTCCCCATTTATCAAAATTCTACTCAGTCTTCAAGATTTAGATCAAATTTCATTTCCTATGTGCATTTTTCTCTGACTTGGTATTTTCCCATCTGGGCTCTTACAGTTCTCCACACAAACCACAATAACAGCAGTAAGCACATAAATTATTTGCATTATTATAATCTTAACTTCATTTTGATTCCTCATGAAGTCAAGAATTGAGACTAGAACTCATTCCCAACTCCCTATTTATCCTCACCTGATCTTTGTCTGCCACAATAATCAGGTGAAGTAAGTTTTCTTGCATTACCATGAGTCTGGCAGTCAATAAGAGGGCCTAGGGGCTGCTACACCCTCTAGCCTGTCCATTGTGTAATATGTCAGAAGCTGCACATAAGCAAATTAACCAGTGACAAGAATAGTCCAAGGAAGTAATGCTCTTGAGATCTGCAGAACTAAAAAGCATCTCATGACCAGGTGTTAGGATCAGATGTAGATCTTTTGTCCCACCACTATAAGAAGGTACGCAGTGGTCTGCCATTACCCATCACCCTGTGTGAGAAGTGCCCACCAGTACAAGAATATCCATCAACAGCCTATATAAACCACTCCTAAATTAGCTTCCCAGCAAAATGGACTTTGGACAAATGTCCTCAGTCTTCTCAACCAGCCAGCTTTTTAAATAAAGTCTCTTTAATTGCTTCAACATCTTGTTTCTCAACTTAATTGGCCCATCATGAGGCAAGCAGACAGACTTGGGTCTATTAACAATGTTTTCATGAGCCAACCAGAAGAACCACTGCTGATGGCAAGCAAGCCCTGTGAGAGGGACCCTTTATGTCCCAGGACTCTCACTTGCCCTCCTCAGCCATAGTGCAGCCTGCCCAAGCACCCTCCACTGACACAAGGACTTGACATTTGGGTGAGTTCACTGGTATTATGGTGTGCATAAGTTGTTCCAACCTGCATGTCAGGAGCTCCCAGGCTCCACCATTTGAAACTTTTGCCATTTAAAACCTGGTACCATTAGATGGGTAAAATAATTGTTGGACTTTGTATCCAGTTGTGTGTTTGTGCTGCTTTTGGGGCGGTGTGTTTGTGTGCATAAAGCAGAGCTGGGAAGCTCAATGTCTGTTCTAAATTGATGGTGCAAAGGGTAGGAGAAAAAGGCAGAACCATGAAAGCTGTAAAAGGTATAAATGGGTCCAAACCTCTAGGAGATGATCAGTGTACGTCCTGAAAGGAAGAAGGACATTGGGAAAAGGAGGACTGCCCCAAGTTTAAGAGAGTAAAATGAGAGGGAGAAAAAGAGAGAGGTAAAGAGGGTTTTTTAAAATCAGGGTACTATGTGAACTGCTTTACCTGAAAAGTTGTGGTCAACTGTCATTTCATAAATTGGTATGTCTGTGTGATAAAGTCCTCTAAGGAATTTTATTCAATTTGGCTTACAGATAAGTGAGTGCACAAATGCACTAATTTAAATTTCTTGGTAAAAGCCAGGCGTGGTGGCTAATGTTTGTAATCCCAGTACTTGGGAGGCTGAGACAGGAGGATTGCAGGTTTGTGGCCAGCCTGAGCTACTTAGTGAGGCCCTCTGAAACTTAGTGAGACCCTGTTTCAAAATAAAGAATAAAAAATAGGGCTGGGGGTATAGCTTGGAGGTAGAATGCCCCTGGGTTCAATCACCAGTACCTCAAAAAAATTTGTTGGTAAAACAAAAATAAAAATGTTTTCAGAATTATTAGCATACATTTTTGCCTGGGTTTCTGGCCAACCAGAATTAAATTTGTCTGTGCTAGATGTTTAAAACCTAAGAACAAATATTTAAATGAAAGTACAATGCAATTTCCATTACTTTCTATGTTTCAAGTATGTCAACTTGTAGGGTTTCTCTTTGACAAAGAAATATCTTAAAATGATGACTATGTTTGCTGTTTCAGTTTCCATATGTAATCTAGGAGTGACTTTAAAAATAAGCAAATTGGCCGGGCGTGGTGGCGCACGCTTGTAATCCCAGTACTTTGGGAGGCGGAGACCAGAGGATCCAGGTTTGTGGCCAGCCTCAGCTCTCAGCGCTCTCTCTCTCTCTCTCTTCTCTCTCTCTCTCTCTCTCTCTCTCTCTCTCTCCCTGTCTCTCTCTCTCTCTCTCTCCCTCTCCCTCTCTCTCTCTCTCTCTCTCCTCTCTCTCCCTCTCCCTCTCTCTCTCTCTCTCTCTCTCGCTCTACTTAGTGAGGCTCTCCGAAACTTCGTGAGACCCGGTTTCAAAAAAATAAAGTATAAAAAATAGGGCCGGGGGTGTAGTGCGGAGGTAGAACGCCCCTGCGTTCAATCGCTGGTACCGCAAAAAAAAAAAATAAGCAAATTAGGTAAATATAAATGTGATAAGGATTATAAGTGTACTATAGAGATAAAATGTCTGAGTCTATTATTAAAAGTGTTTGTATCTATGTTTATAGCTGCACAATTCACAATTGCCAAACCATGGAACCAGCCAAGATGTCCATCAACAGATGAATGGATTACAAAACTATGGGATATGTACACAATGGAATTTGACTCAGCCACAAAAAAAGAACAAAATTATATCATTTGCAGGGAAATGGATGGAATTGGAGAACATTATTCTAAATTAGATTAGTCAAGTCACAAAAAGTGAAAAGTTGGAGAAAAAATGGGACATAGGAGGAACTCCAGACAAAGAAGGAGAGACATTAGATGAGTAAAGAAGGCTACCTAACTGAGGGAGATGGGAGGGGGTAAGAGGGAAACATCCTAATGCACATGATGTACATTCACAAACTTATCAGTCAATCACTATGCTGAACACGAGAAGGAGGGAAGAGGGAGGGAATGGGGTGGAAATTGGGGAAGGGTTAAATGAGTGATGTGTGCATGTATGCCTCTACCACCCTGTAATTCATCAAGATATATATCAAGATATATGATTACAATGCACCAATAAATTATTTTTTTAAAAAGTGTTTGCAAAATAGATGCAATGGCACATACCCATAATCCTAGTACTTGGAAGGCTGAGACAAGAAGATCACAGGTTCGAGGCCAGCCTCAGCAATTTAGGAAGACCTTCAAAAACTTATTGAGACACTGTTTCAAAATAAAAAGTTTGGGGGTGTAGCTTGGAGGTAGAATGCCCCCGGGTTCCATCATCAGCACTAAAAAAAGGGGGCAGGGGTTTGCAAAGTAGTCAAGATTATAATATTGCTGAATTATATAAAAGTCTGTTTCATGTTGAGGTAATATTTGACTTTAGCACAAAATAGATATTTTTAGAACATGTCAAATAATATTTTTAGGTTTTCTCATTTTTTTTACCAAATTTCAAACCTTACATGGAGGTTGTTATAGTATATTTAACACCCTATATATCTAAGATTAGAGATGTGTGTATTTATGAGGACTAGGCATGCTGCATGTCTGAGCTCTGTCTAAGCATTATGCAGAAGTTTGTAGAGTTAAAGGTATATAGGTTAAATCCATGAAAGGTAACCAAAAAGTGCTCTCTTGTAACATATGCATTGCATGTGCACCTGAAACATAAAATAGTCAGTGGTATTTCTGTAAACATTAAGAAATTGTTTTAAATGAAATTTTCTATGATAGCAACCAAAGTTATTCAAACAGTAAAAGGAGAGGGGGAAAGGGAGAAAAACAAGGAAATCTCCCATAGTATTTTTCTACATCTGTTTGCTTTGGCTGAGATGTTGTTATTACTGTGTATTTGAGAGATACTTGCATCATTCATATTATTATATGTAGAAAGATTTTAGAAACTAAACAATGTGCTGCAATTCCCAATGAACCTGTACTTGGACATGAGGTAGTGAGTCTACTTGTTTTCAATAGCACTGCCCCCTAAACCGGTAAGAGGTCTGAAGGTATCATTTGATTTTTGACAGTGCTATTAACTTACGTACACCTGTTATAAAGCAGAGCAACACACCTATAGTTATCCTACCGAGCCATGGATTCTGAGTTTTGCTTTAAAAGTAAAAGTTACATTGATGCACATTAGGGATTCTCATGTAGCTGTGGTGCTAGTTATTCCTAACTACATTATATGTTAATTGTATTTTTACTCCACAAGTATACAAGCCTTCTATCAAAAGTATGTTCTATAACTTACATAATCAAAGTGTAGGGTATGCAAATGCAGAACTTAGGAGAGCACTTACCAAGCTGGTGTCCTACAAACTGAAATTGTTTCTAACAATAATCTTTACAGGCTTTCACTTGTAAATGTTTGTGTGCTTTACAGGGCGCACTGGCACACACCTGTAATCCCAGTACTGGGGAGGCTGAGACAGGAGGATCAAAAGTAGAGGCCAGCCTCAGCAATTTAAAAAATTGTTTCAAAATAAAAAATACAAAGGCTGCAAGTGTAGCTAGGAGGCAAATTGCCCCTGGGTTCAATCTCCAGTACCAAAAAAAAAGTTTATGCGCTTTTAATCAACCACTAACTTCTTGCTGCTAATGGAGTAAAATATTAATATATTTTTTATCATTATACTTCTACATGACTATTGTCTTTGAGTTATAAAAAAAGATGCCTTAAATAATACATTTTGTTTGAAATTCTGTAGAAAGTATTTTGGTTTTAAGAAAGAAAAAGGATCATGGACCTGGATCTTGTGTACAGAGAGAGTTCTAGGTATGGAATGGTTTCTTGGCAAACCCAGCCACTCTACTTTATGTAAGGAATGCCACAGTAGGAGCGGGAAGGTATCAATGCTGCTCACGTTGTAAAGCACTGGCCCAGGAAGGCAAAACAGTTGGCTTTTTTTTTTTTTTTTTTTTGGTACTGGAGATGGAACCCAGAGGCATTATACCTCCAAGCCATTCCCCCAGGCCGATTGTATTTCTTATTTGTAAACAGGATCACACAAGGTTGCTGAGAGCCTTGCTAAATTGTCGGGGCTGGCTTTGAACCTGTGAGCCTCTTGTCTCTGCCTCACAAGTACTGGGATTACAAGCATGTGCAACCACATCCAGCTAGAGTTGTCATTTTGAAGAACTGTTTCAAAATCTAAATTTAAGAAAGCAGAAATGAACTAACAAGTAGGAAAGAGAGAGATATAAAGAAAATTATAAGTATGAGGATACATTCTTGGTGAGATAGGTTAAAAAGAGAAGAGGATTAAAGCAACATCATTGGTTTCACCCTCCCACACCAGACAGGGAACCCAATTTGGTCAGGTGGCCTTCTCCACAGCAGGGTAATTAAGAAGACTAAAGGGACCCAAGGACGCCTTTGGACTTGCAGCACTCTTCCCCCCAAGAGCCCTAGATACAATACAGTAGGGAACAAAAACTAATCGACCTTTCAGTTGATGATGATGCTATGTGTTCTTTCACACAAAGTCAACTCCACACGCTGGGCTCTCTGGAGAAATCCAGAACCATTCATTTCTGCAGCCACTGGGGTGTTACATAGGGAACCTGACTCTGAAACACAGCTGCCTCTACTTGTCAGAATGTTCCATTCCACTCATGGCCCCAGACCTTTTCTGAAAACTAAATACTATGAGAAGGAAAGGCCAAATGTTTGGGGGAAATGAGACCCCAGGAAGAACAAGAATGCCCAATCTATACAAATAAAACAATCAGAAGTTCTGGCCTAGCCATGGGGCTACCTTCCACTTTATCTGCAAAAGCAATGGCCAGAGACTTAAGTCCTTAACTGTGGGCTAAGAGTACACCCATTAAATAAGGCCTTCCAAGGTTTGAACTCTAGCCCTTAAAATGGACCTGTGCTTGTCAACAGGATGAGAGACAAGGTTTGGGGGTCTGGAGTGTTGATCCAGATGCTAGGACACATTCCTCAACCAATTTCTTACTCATCCAAACAGCTAGAACAAACTGTACAAGGACAGTCCCTATGTTTGAGAGCTATAGCTGCGGCTTGTGACATTTTCAATGACTCTTTTTTTTTTTTTTTTTTTGCAGTACTGGGGATTGAACCCAGGGGCATTCTACCTCCAAGATAAACCTCCAGCCCTACTTTTTATTCTTTATTTTGAAACAGGGTCTCACTAATTGCAGAGGGCCTCACTAAGTAGCTCAGGCTGGCCAAGAACTTGCGATCCTCCTGTCTCAGTGTCCCAAGTACTGGGATTACAAGCATGTGCCACCACGCCCAGCTTTCACTGACTCTTTTATAGCAGAGTATTAACTAATGACTCACAGCTGTAAAAAAAAAAAGGGCAAATATCAGGCTATTTTGCTAGGACAATCCAAATGTTAAACTTTAAGTGGCTACTACTTTAAATCCTATCACTCTGCTTCCAAGCCAACAGACACAACACTAAAGAATAACTGTAGAGAAATCAGGTACTTAAGTCTATTCCAATAGATCTAACCTTGTAGATCAACCACTGAAACAACCAGATTGGGAACCTTTCACCAGTGGAAGCAGTTCTTGGAACAAGGGCACTGACATGCAGGGTATGCCATGGTAACAATTAAGCAGGTATTAGAGGCAAAGCCCCTATCACCCAGGATGTCAGCACAGAAGGCAGGACTCAGCATTGACAAGAGCACTACAATGATCTTCCAGAAAGAAGGCTAACATCTACATAGATTCCAGGAACATCTTTCTGGTCATTCATGCTCATGGGACTATCTGGTGAGAGTCCAGGTTACCTGCTGCTGGTAATTAAACACCTGGTAGAAATTTTGACTTCCTGTAGGAGGTCTCATCCCCTCTACCAGTAGCTATAAAGCACTGCCCAAAACACCAGAAGGGTGATTCTGACATGATCAAAGGAACTCACTTGGCCAACAGACGTATCCAATTTTAGTTCCCATTATATGGAAAGGACCAAAGAGAGGGCCCAAGAATGGGAATAAAATATAAAGATAATAAGTTGAAATCAAATACACAAGGCACTGTGCTATTTGTGAAGCATTAGTCTATTCTGTTATGAGACATTTGCATGAAAATACCCAGTATGGGAGGAATGTTTTCCCCAATGATTGCATACTTGAACAGCCCATGTGTGCAAAGAACTATCCACAGGACCACTAAAGACAGTACAATCTGTGCAAAGTGGAAAAACTTCCAAAAATGATAGGAGCACAATGTAAGGGGATCAGTCCTCTTGCGAACTGTCACAGACTTTACGCAGATACCTAAAGTTTCTTCTCAGGATGGGTAAAAGGTATCAGAGGAGGTGAAGGCCTTATTAAAAGAGGAAATACCCTGCTGCAGGCTGCCAAGTTCAATCCAGAGTGACAATGGACCAGCTTATATTTCAAAAGTAAAAACTTTAGCTAAGATTTATCAGGAAGCTAGCTTCAGTTGGGTTAAGTTTCTGCCTCTTGCCCTGCTCCATGGTAGAGTGGCTCCCAAAAGTGGGCTGAAATTAAGCCCATGTGAAATTCTGTTGGGAGACCTTTTCAGCCATCCACAATCTAGATTTCCAATGGACAAACCTCTGTACCCATTTGCCTCCAGGAACAAAGTGCTGTCAAGACCTGGAGAGAGCAAGGACCTGACCACCAGAGAGGTAGCCAGGTCCTTATGACATCTTTTATTTAAAAGGATATGTAACTTTGAGTCCTTGATCCCCATAATAGCATATTTTGCATTTGCTATATCTGCCTATTCTTGATGCACGGAAGGATAATGTTTTGGTCTGGATTTGAACCTGTGCCTGGAACTCATTTGGGGGAACTGGTTTGGGGGAGACTGGTTTGGGAGATTCTTTTCCTAGAAATCCTCAGATATCCATTCCACACCAAATGACATAATTAAAATGGGGCTGTCTATTATTTATGCCAAAGAGAAAAAGAATACTTATTTGATATCTTTAGGTGAGGAGAAAACATCCCAAGGAAGTGTTTTACAAGTGTTTTCTATTTACTTGTAAGACTATCTAAACAATCTAAGTGTAGATATTTCAAGCTAGATTATAAGCTATGAACTTTGAATTTAAATTTGGTCTTTTCATTTTTATTCCTATTACTTTCATGAAGATTTTGTAGAGAAGATGAAATTTCAACTCTTTAGAAAGAAGTTTAAGAGTGAGGTTATATCACAAACATGGACAGTCTTCCAGATTCAGGATATAATATCAGAGAAAACACTTGAAATTTGAAAATTGGATGAAGGAGTCTCCTGGTTAGGATGACTTGACTAGGAGTAGGTGTAGAAAAATATAAGAAATAAAAGCTATCTTTAGGACAACAGATTGGAGTCTGTTGAAACTGCAGGTGAATAAAGTAATGGTAAATCAATAGAATTTCAAGGAGAACTAAATGTAGTGGGAGATGTTGAGGTGATTATTATATAATATGTATATTTATTTGAGGAATAGGTACCACTGGTGTCATGATTTAGTTCATCAATGAGAGTGTAATTTCAGAAACAAGCAATTCATTTCATTATTAGCAAAATGTCTGGAGTTGATCAAAGATTTAAAAAAAAAACAGGTGAGGCATTAACTTTACACAGCCCACTTTGGAGAGTGCCCTATGTGCTTAGCCAGCAAGATCAAAAGCCCAAGGGGGAGTGTAGAGAGATGCTGATTGGGTCTTTGGAAACATTCTAAAGCAAAAGTCAGAAACCTTTTTCTGTGAAGGGCTCATGGTAAATTATAGCTTTGCAGGCCATAAGTCTCTGTTGGCACTACTCAATTCTTGCTATCCTAGCACAAAAACAGCCAAACACCTAATAAAATTAGCATATCTATAATTAAATAAAATTTTAGATATGGGCCCTGAAATTTGAATCTCATGTAGTTTTCATGTGCTATATATCATTCTTCATTTGATTTTTTTCAACCATTTAAAAAATTTAAAAACTAATCTTACCTCATGGGTCACATAAAACCAGCAGGTCCATGGGCTATAGTTTGCCATCCTCTGCTCTAAAAGACTTCCAGGTAGAATGTGGACAGTGAAATGAATCAGCTTGAGAATAGGCTCAGTACTAAAAAGCTGCTAATAAATGCTAAACAATGGGAGGTCACAATGGGATTTGGATATTAAGGGCTTTATAAATATCATGATAAAATAAAGATGCCATTAAATAGTGCAAGCAAAAATATCAACGAGGCAATGTTTTATGAACTCATGTGGTTTGAAATACATCCCTAGGTGGCAAATCTGTCAGATTTGTTCTACAACCTTGGCCAGCAGATGCTCTGAGGTGGCACAATGGTAAACAGTATAGATCAGTATCATAGGGTTTTTTAAAACTGGTCAAACATGCTTATTGACAATCATTTCACATAGCAAGCTTCTTATAGCCCATACATTTAAAAACATCAAGATACTCTAGACCACATTTTTAAATTGTTCCCTGCTTAGAAGTGAACTTTCCCTGTCATGGAGGCAAAAAAGAAAATATACAATGTTTTTTTCCAGGGTTTCTTGGTCTTCGCCACATCATATTCAGTCAGAGTTGTAGCTGTTTTGGAGAGAAGATAAATGAGCATCTGGTATAAAAATTCGTCCGGGGTTTCTGTGCCAGGTGAGAGACTGAATCATTTCTTCCAGACATGGAGTCTAACTTCATCAGATCCCTTCTGAGATTCTACACTTGATGCTTGTCATGGGCCACTGTACCAGACACTTTCACCTGTATTTAATTTGGACCTCATAACAACCCTTTGAAGACAGAGTCAAGATTTCAAATCAGGTCCTTCCCATATCCTATTCTGCCTTCTGACATATGACCATGGAAATCAGAAGAGTGCACAGGCATACTGCTTTTGCTTCGAGCGCACCTTTATTTTCAAAACCCTCCAGCACTCCGTTGGCTTATTCAGAAGGCAGCATCAATGATGATTCCATTTTCTTTTCTTGGTTTGTGAATGAAACCAGATTTCTAACTAATTCAGGGCCCACAATTTTACAAGTTTAGTCTGGTTTCTTTTTCCCTAATGACTAATACTTCTTACAACACTGGAATTTACCTGTCACTTTCTTGTCCCTTTACATGGTCTTTCAAAATGTATTCCTAGCCAGGCATGGTGGCACATGCTTGTAATCCCAGTACTTGGGAGGCTGAGACAGGAGGATCACAGGTTCAAAGCCAGACTCGGCAACTTAAAGTATTCCTGCTGTTGATTTATCATTTCAATAGTCAAACACCATAGTCCTGTACCCCTGGAAATTTCATTGTGTTCTTGCTCTTCTATATTATCTATAAACATGTTTAATACAGAGGGCCAACAGAAATCCCTAGAGGGGTCTCGTTACTTATAGGTGTTCATCAACAGCAGGCTTACACATTCTACTTTTTGTTTCCTCTATTAATACCTATATGTGACAAAATATTCCTGTTAATACCATGGTAACAACAATTTGGAATAGCTGTATCATGAAACTTTTTAACTAAGTCTTTAAAAGTCTAAACAAATTTTTTGTTTGTTTGTTTGTTTATTCCTAGAGCTAATTTACCCTTCCAACAGCTCAAGCATATCATAGAAAACAGGATTCATTATATGAAGTGATCAATGCTCCTATGATTTT
Source organism: Glis glis (assembly GCA_004027185.1). Classification (NCBI taxonomy): domain Eukaryota; kingdom Metazoa; phylum Chordata; class Mammalia; order Rodentia; family Gliridae; genus Glis; species Glis glis. Next base: position 22,659 of record PVJS01021981.1, read on the forward strand.
GGGGGTCCACCGGTTTGAAGGAGATTCCTCCGTCAACATAAGGTCTCCTCAGAAGGTTTCAGTAGAATGGAAGTAGAGTGGAATTCATGAATAGTGAAGAATGAGTGCAGTAACTTCTTTCACATTTTGGTCCATTTATCCCCTTGAGTTTCTTCAGACCCTCATCATAGATCTCATAAAGTTTCAGCAATTTACTTATATCCAGCACACCAATGAGGCAGAACATCCTGTTCCCTTACCACTATTTGATCTAATACAACATATCTCACCTCTTTGCTTCAAAAGACATGATGACAGTGGAGATTTCTGCGTTTCAACAAAGACCAAAGCAAAGAATTCATTGAGTCTCCAGATTTCCTTTCTTCCCCGTGAGCACCCTGATCATCAAGGAGTCCCATTGATTCTCCAGTTGACCTTCTGCCTTTCATGGATAAAAAAGCTTTTATTTCTGGATTGCAGTCCTTTTGTGCTGTTTCTTAAATTCCTTTATAGGCAGACTGGCTTCTTATTTACACCTGACCTGTCACACTTGGAGGTCTTCCCTGTTCTCACTCGAACAATCTTTTGCCTACTCCCCCCTCCTACTTTTGCCTCTTTTACTTTATAAAATAGATGCAAAAGTTTTTCTGTGAGCTCCTAATCTTTGATATGTGACATATTTTCCTGCCCTTCCATTAATGTATTTAAAGCATTTCCAGATTTCCTACAAGTTATACACTTTTTAAAATATTACTTTCAATTTTAACTTAATACACACATTGATTTGATCATCATTCCTCCTCTAAACCTAAGTAATAATGTGATGGGATTTTTTGGTTTTCATTCCCCTTCAGAAGGTTGAATGTAATTGAGTTGTGAGCGTTATTACGATAGCCTCAAGTTATTCCAGCCTCTGTCTTATCGTAGGCCCAGTCAGTATAATTCCAATCCATCCTTAATTTTCCCTTTGAAGAAGATATTAGTAAGAGATGTTTTAGTCTCATGGTATGGTTTCTTATATTTCTATTTGGTCTAATTTCCCAGTGTTCTCAATACAATTTCACTATCCATACGCTATCAGTTGGGTTTTGGTGAAAAATCTGTACCTAAGGTCCAGGAATGGGTTCCAGGAAGTCTGAAAAACTCTTGTAATCATAGGCAAAATCATTAGGATATATGGGGGTGTGTATTTTTTCTTTTGCATCTATTTCTTAAGTAAATTACTGTCTAAAAAAAAACAGTTTTAGCCAGGCATGGTGGCACACACTTGTAATCCCAGTACTTGGGAGGCTGAGACAGGAGGATCCGGGTTCATGGCCAGCCTCAGCTACTTAGTGAGGCCATCCGCAACTTAGTAAGACCCTGTTTCAAAATAAAGAATAAAAAATAGGGCTTGGGGTGGAGCCCAGAGGTAGAATGCCCCTGGGTTCAATCCCCGGTACTGCCAAAAAAAAAAAAAAAAAAAAACAGTTTAAGAGTCATTGGTCCATAGTGTCACTAGATATATTATTACTTTGTGAGCATCCACAGAGAATCTATTTGCCTGGAATTATTTTATATACGTTTGTTTGCTATTTTTATTATACTTATTCTGTTTTCATCATTTATGCATATTAAATGTTATGATTCCACTGTTTCATCCATCCTTGATGTTCCTATAGATTTCCTTACCCAGAAGTATCAGCTTTTACTAGTTTCTACAAATTTTTTTTTCATTCTACCAAGCCTGTGAAAGAAAAACTGAATGAGGATTCTTACTTTATGTTTTTTTTTCCTGTTTCTAGAGTTTATGTAAACAACATAAATGTAAATACCTTGGGCTTTGCTGTTTTACAAAACTGTTGATTTTCTCTGTAGATGAATGGATCATTTTGCCATCCCAAATATGCCATCCTTATCCAACACACCACTGAATCCCCTTCTCCTTTCACTCCTCCCTCCACCATCATAACCCTAGCAAGGTCTGTGTCAAATTGGGTCTCATGCTTCCTCTGCACTTATCAACTTTCTCCCAATTTTTAGGTTAAACCCTAAACTGCCACTTAACAGATTCACTACACACAGAGTTCATTTTCTGACCCCCCACATTAACACAACACCTCAATGCACCATTATATTTGCTGAACAAACCTCAGATTCTTTTGCAATCTACACAGTAACACCATTATAAGTTTTGTTCCCTACCCACCCCACCCCCAGCTTCATTGAACTAAGACTGAACTTAACTAATTTGACTCCTACAATGGAAACAAGAATGATATGGTAAGGAAAAGAGAACAATCCACACCTCTTTTAAGGTTTGTGAGATGCATTTTAAGCAATTATCAAATATATATATTAACATTAGCTATGTAAAACCAACAAATCCAATGCACATTTCAAAAGTCTAGCAAAAAATTAGTTTATTTTTAAGATATAAAATTCTCAGAAGTTTTAATATTTTATATCTCTTCTATTTGAGATAGCACGCTAATACATCAGAGTCTCCATCATTCTTTATCAACAGGATATTATTTTAAAAAACATAGGGATGGTTATGGTAGAAATGCAAAGACTCTTTCTAGGATGTTGTCAAGAAGAAAGATCTCATCCTCACAGTAGCTTTCTAAGGCTGGAAAGCTGCTAACCAGGTAATGTTCCAACAACCCCAAGGTGTGAGTTATAGCTATTGAAAGCCTAGGGGTCCTCTCTGAACTGAAAAAGCCATCCCAAAGCAGTAAATTAAAAAAAAAAGCAGGCAATCTGGAGCTTATGTTTCAAAAATTCAATTGAGATTTGGCCATTTGCATCTCAGAGTATGTTTATCTTTAAAAATAATGCTTAAATCGGCGATTAGGATCATGGGACAGCCTGTAATATGACAATACTGACAATGTTTGAAATTCTATTGAGCCAGATCACCATTTATAACACTGAAGGAATTTTTCCTTGAGAATTCATGTGGGTTTCAAGGAATACTTTTCTCCCTAATGCTGTTCAAGGATCAACATGCTCCCTACTACTCCATTTACTGTCCCATCTCATCTTGCACACAGTTGTCAGAGAAGAAAAGCAAGACTTCTCCATGACTTTGAGCTCTCCACTGGTAAAGAAAAACTACAGGAACAGGGGCTCCTGTCACAGTTGGTGACTGGGTATAACAGCTGAAAGATGGAGTTAACAACTAGTCTGGGGTCTCTGGAATGGGTGCAGGAATGGCAATAATCACTGTCATACACTAAACATACAATATGTACCAGACTTTATGTCATATACTTTCCAGCATTATCTTGCTGACTCACCATCACAACCATTGAGGCAGATAGTATTATCTCTATTTTATAATTAAAGAATCTCAATGAAATGAAGCAATGTGTCCAAAGACTGCCTGATTCCAAAGCCCATACTCCAAAGCCAAACAATAAATCTAAATATGCCACTATCTCTGGAAACTTCTGGAGTCTCAGCAGCAACAATTAAAAAGAAAGGAGGAAGAAAACTCAACAGTAAAGGGATGGTCAAGTACAATCTTGTCACTGAAGAAATTCAGTCTGTGGCTAGGAACAGGAATGAGCATTTTAGGCTTATTTTCCATCATTTTGATAATGCTTTAAAAATAAAACTGATTTTCAGTCAGATGCTTTAAAATTAATTCTGCTTCTGGACATTAAGAATCACATTATAATAAACAATTTAGAAAAAAGACTCAACTTTAGAAGTAAGTACAGTGATTACCTTAAGTATTTTGAACCAAAGGAAACTATATTTAAGCTAAACTGTATTGTTTTCACATCAATAAGAGTATTTTTCTTGGCTAAAATCAATCAAACTAAATGTTATTCATTCATTTAGTGATACATATTATAAACCAAATGCCCCTCCCTACATCCAGAAAAACACACACACACACACACACACACACACACACATACACCTGCTACTTTATGACTTGTTTGCTACCCTTATTAACTGAAACATGAAAAACCACATCAAACTCAGAAGGAAGAGGGTTTTGCAAGAGTTTGATTTATTTTAAGAACTAACTTTTTTCTCAAGCTGGGTATCCGGCAAAAAATTGGATCTTCTAAAGCAAAGTCTTTAACCTTTTCACCCCTCTTTCCTAATATGCAGACCTAACCAGTGGTTAACAGGACCTTTCCTAGGGGTCTCGTACATCTCTGAAAGTATATCATCTCCCTCGGGAATCTTACTTTATCTGTAAATGTGCTTATATTTATCTTCATGGCTGAAACTAACTCCCTAAAAGATTACATTTGGGACATTTCTTTCTAAGCAGACTCGATCTTCTTTATAAAATCACCCTTGAGACACCCCAAGAACTCAGAAAGGTCAGCACTTCCTCTAACAATCATGTCGTAGAGGTTGATGCTAATTTCAGGATACAGCCCTGCTTCCTTTCTGCTCTCAATAATTTTCACAGAAATCAAACCTGTATGTTTATTTGGTGTTTCTGTGCTCAGCATCCCAGGGTGCTGCTCTCAGTGAGCCAGTCATACATAGCATCCATAGCATATTCTGTGTTCTGGTTATATAATGACAGACTAACTCATGCACCGGGGACTTTTAGGAAGGAGGGAAAGACAGTGGGCAGGATAGCCAATTTGAGAAGTGAAAATCATTTCCAGGAATCTCTCTCAAGTACCTTGAACCATAAAGAAAAGTAATTTTACCTTAAATAATCAATGTGTGTATCAGTAGTTCTAAGGGTAGAGGGAAATCATGTAATAATGTGATCACATTCAGGGATTCTCTCAAATTCCCTTGAAGAGGGCCATTCCATTCCCGGGTTACAAGAGTGACATCTAGTGGACACAACTTAGAATGGCAAGAAGGGTTTCAAGTGTAGTTAGAGCAGGGCTTCTTAAAGTCTAACATAAAAATGAATCACCTGGGGATCTTATTAAAATGCAGATTCAGTTCAGTAGAATAAAATGAAACCTATCATTTCTAACAAACTTCCAGCTGATTCCAATGCTGCCACTCCATGGAGTTCAGAGGGGCCAAGACCTAGAGCAGTTCATACCTGCTCTCATCTTCTGGAGAGAAGAGGGAAAGGACATTTGAGAATAATTTCCAGGTTAAAAATAGGTCAAATGAACTATTAATTTGATTTTTAAGTGTTCCTATCCCACTAACCCCACTTATCATGCACACTTACTATCTCCTGTCTGAGCAGAGCCCCTGCAGCAGCATATTCCTTTTTCCTAAATGGACAAGCAAATCTAAGAAGGAAAAGAGCATACATACTTCACAGCCATATTTTTCCATGGAAATGATTTTGTTCAAGTCTCCAATACATATTCACTTAACATTTCATGGGTTTTCTTTCATTGTAATTATTTTGCTTGCCCAATATTGAATTATAATAGCAATTTGTACCGTATTAAAATTTAGTTCTTTTCCTCCAAGTAATCTGCACCTGAACAGGAATTCACCAGGATACTGCACTAGTGCTGCACACACCTACTCAGGGCTTCAACAAGACTTGCCCTGGACACCCCTAACAGAACACACTGTGTAACTACATCCAGATCCAACTATTTCCAGAATTCAGTACTGTGTGATTTATTTGAGCCAAAAAGCCTTGACCTCCACACAGAGCCACCAGGCTAATCTCTTAGCTGTGAAATAATGTATCCACTCCCACACAGAGGAGCTCTGCCAAGCCACAAAGAAACTCCTCCCATCAAAACCTCCTCTGCTAGGATAGAATCTTTGCTCTGTTCGAGATCCACAGTTCCAGGACCCACACCACCGATTACCAAAAAAGAGGGAAATCAGTCTATCTTCTCCAAAACATATACAAAAACATGTACAAAGCCCACTTTTTAGTCCAGTAGAGTCCTTTAGTACAAGTTGATTGATCCAGGACAAGTAACTATTTTTAAACAGTGGAACTTCTATTTCAAACTAACAACCAACAACCCCAAAAGTAGGACTGTTCTGATTGAAATGGGGTTGGAATAATTGGAGTTCTGCCTACTTGGTTTCTCCTTAGGCTGTCCCCACTCCAGGCCGCTAAATACTCCTCCTCGTGTCTTCAATACTCCTTCACACCTCAACTCCTGCCCTACCCTACCAACCTCACAGAAATGCCACCTGACAACAGAGATTGAGTCTCACAATAGTAAAATCACCTCACACTGCTGTATTGCCCAAGGATAGCATCAGTCTCACTAAAGAGATGGAGCTAGATAGAGCTATTTTCCTATAACTTGACTTAATTACAATTCTAATACAATTTAAGCATATGCAATCATAAGATTTATTTAAAAATGTACAACCCAATTTACTGAAGGAAATTTGCTTTTAAGTCATAATTAAAGATCCCTGTGATGAGTAAACAACAGAATTGTTTATACCTCTTCAATTGTTCTTGGCAGTCCTAAAGGGGAAATTTTGTAGAGGAAAATGTCATATAATTCTTCCTTAAAAGTGGAATGAAGGTAGAAAGTGAAACTAAACATACACAATTGTATCATCTGCCTATGCAAAGCCGTGGCCTCAAGTCCCCTGCCTTGGCTAGACTTGTAGTTACACCGCTTGTGACCTTATACAAGCTAGCTAAACTCTCTATGCCTCAGCTTCGTCATCTGAAAGTGGGAATAGTAACAATGCCTAGGTCAAGGGTTGTTGAAGGGATTGAATTAATATACATTAAAGTATTTAATAATGAGCATATTGATCACTCACAAATGTTACCTCTAATGATTACAATGATTATTACTAATATATTACTAAGTGACGAGTATTTAACATTCTTATGTAACTGAATATTCAAAATGGCATTTGATTCTTTTGGATATTTTTAGTCAAATTTATAGACATAGAAAACATACAGTCCCTTCGGGTCTATGTAGATACTTAAAATGCAAAAGAAGCTGATAAAATCCTAAAGGAATTCCAAATTTATTACTTACAATATATTTCCTTGTAATTCCTTCTATTTTACCTCTCAGTGAAATGCATTTGTCAATTAGAGGCAATTCTGATTTTTAAAACTAAAATAATTTTTGAACAATTTTACATAAATTTATTCTTTGTTCAGTATATTCCCCTTGAGCATCATATTACCTAATTTATCTTAAGTTTGGGATTTTTTTAATTAAAGACAGATAAATCTTTCCTTAGAAGGAGCCCAAAATAATGCTTGTAGCTGGAACATTTGCCCTAATTTTACCTGCCCCTTGGACCGCTCAATGACCTGTTTTCTTAAGATTGTAGCTAAGTCCTCACCAATTGGTTTCAAGGTAATCAGAACCTTCAAAAAAGAATCTTTTTTAAAAAAAGAATCTCAAGTTTATAAGAATCAAAGCATACATTAACTTATAAGCAAATATTAATTTCATTCCCAATCTTCTGAGAAACTTCCACACTGATCTCCATAATGGCTGTATTAGTTTGCAATCCCACCAACAGCATAATAGGGTTCGTATTTCCCCACATCCTTGCCAGCATTTATTATTAATTTTGTTCTTGATGATTGCCATTCTAACTGGAGTTAGATGGATTTTCAGTGTAGTTTTAATCTGCATTTCCCTGATTGCTAAAGATGATATGTGGAAGCTAGAGAGATATTCAGAAATAAGGGCAACATCCGATAGATGAGGAGAGACTCCAGGAGACTGACTGAGGGGAATTAGGGAAATGAGGGGGGAACAAAGTCATAAAGAATGCAACAGTTGAAATAATGCTATGAATGTATACTAAATTACCTATTCCAATATTAAAGACCTATGTGGTGAGGGCAACAAAGGAGGGAGGGACCTGGTAGGGAGGGCACTAAGAACTGTGTGCATGTATTGTTCTGACAATATGATATAAAATTACAATGCACCAAATTTTAGAAAAGCAAATGGTGCCATGCCTTACCAGCATCCTAGGCTAGAGACCTGACTCTAGGGGTCCCAACCAATGAGGCCTGGCCACTTTCCCCAAACATCAAACAGAAAAGGTCATGGTGAAGAGCAGGGAAAGAACTTTAATCAGTATGGCCATATTGGGAAGACAAAGTGAGACCCAGTATCTCAGCCCTGTCTTTGGGGTGCTGACAGAACATTAGGTTGAAATAGAAGAAGAACTGGGACTGAGGGAGAGCTCTGTATAATTAAGCACTCTTGGTCTAACTGTGGTCTGGTTGATCATTTTCTCAGTTCTACTTCTGCCAGGTGGCTCTGGAGAAGTCCCATCACTGGAGGGGGCATGGTTCTGAAGAAATCCCATCACTGGAGGAGGCATGGCTCTGGAGAAGTCCCATCACTGGAGGGGGCATGGTTCTGAAGAAATCCCATCACTGGAGGAGGCATGGCTCTGGAGAAGTCCCATCACTGGAGGGGGCATGG
>PVJS01021982.1:0-30975 GCA_004027185.1 Glis glis
GGGGTGTTCTACCTCCGCGCTACGCCCCCGGCCCTATTTTTTATACTTTATTTTGAAACCGGGTCTCACGAAGTTGCAGAGGGCCTCACTAGGTAGAGAGAGAGAGAGAGACAGGGAGAGAGAGAGAGAGAGAGAGCGAGAGCTGAGGCTGGCCGCGAACCCGGATCCTCCGGTCTCCACCTCCCAAAGTACTGGGATTACAAGCGTGCGCCACCACGCCCGGCTTTATACTTTATTTTGAAACTGGATCTCACGAAGTTGCAGAGGCCTCACTAAGTAGCTGAGGCTGGCCGCGAACCTGGATCCTCCTGTCTCTGCCTCCCAAGTACTGGGATTACAAGCGTGAGCCACCATGCCCGGCTCTAGTTTTTAATTCTCTTTCTTTTTTTTTGTGGTACTGCGGACTGAACCCAGGACATTCTACTTCTGAGCTACATCGCCAGCTGTATTTTTTATTTCTTATTTATTTATTTATTTTGTGGTACTGGGGATTGAACACAGGGGCATTCTACCTCCAAGCTCCATCCCCAGCCCTATTTTTTTATTTTCTTTCTTTCTTTCTTTCTTTCTTTCTTTCTTTCTTCTTTCTTTCTCTCTCTCTCTCTCTCTCTCTCTTTCTTTTTTTTTTTTTTTGCAGTACCGGGGATTGAACCCAGGGGCTTTCTACCTCCGAGCTACATCCCCAGCCCTATATTTTATACTTTATTTTGAAACCGTGTCTCACAAAGTTGCGGAGGCTGGCTGTGAACCCGGATCCTCTGGTCTCAGCCTCCCAAAGTACTGGGATTACAAACGTGAGCCACCACGCCCGGCTTCTCTCTTTCTTTCTTTCTCACTAAATAGCTGAGGCTGGCTGCGAACCTGGATCATCCGGTCTCTGCGTCCCAAGTACTGGGATTACAAGCGTGCGCCACCACGCCCGGCTTAAATTCTTTATTTTGAAATAGGATCTCACTAAATTGCAGAGGGCCTCACTAAGTAGCTGAGGCTGGCTGGGAACCTGCGATCCTCTTGTCTCATCCTCCCAAGTACTGGGATTACAGGTGTCCACCACCATGCCCGCCTTTTTTTAAATTTTGAAGCAGGATTTTGGTAAATTGATGAGGGTCTTGCTAAATTGCTAAGGCTGGACTTAAACCTGCTCCTGTTTCAGTCTCCCAAGTACTGGTATTACAGGTGTGTGCCACTATGCCTGGTTTACAGCTTTCAAGATTCTTGAGGTAGCTGGGCATGGTGGAGCAAACCTGTAATCCCAGTACTTGAGAGGCTGAGACAGGAGGATCACTGTTCGAGGCTAGCCTCAGCAACTGAGACCTTGTTTCAAAAAAATAATTAAAATTGGGCTGGGGGTGTAGCTTAGAAGTAGAATGCCCCTGGGTTCAATCCCCAGTACCCCTGCCCCCACAAATATTCTTGAGGTAGGGTTGGGGATGTGGCTCAGTGGTAGAGTGCTTGCCTAGCATGCATAAGACCCTGTGTTTTATCCCCAGCCCTGGAGATGGGGGGTGGGGAATGAAAGGAAGCTTCCTGAGGAAATTTTCCCAAGCCATCCAGGTTGTCTTTGCCACTGTGATTTGCCTTCATGCCTCCCGATACTTTCTCCCCTCCTGGGAACTGCCAACCTCATTTCATCTCTACTCTTCCACATCCTACAACCAGGACTCCGTGTTGGTGACTGGCCCCAAGATGGTGACTGCAGCATAGGATAGCAACAAGGTCTCTGTTGGTGGGTGGGCCTGCCACAGCACCAGATAATTTGCTATGGGGGAGGGGGAGGCCCTTTGTGCGTACAGAGCGGGAGTTCTGTTCTGTGTAAATCCGGATGGTGGCTACCGCGCCTTCAGCCAGCGGTGGACGCTGCTCAATCACGGTACTCCTTCCTCTGTCGCAACTCAGGTAAGGCCTTCAAAACCACCGGGCGGTGCACACCGGCCAGCGATGCTCCAAGCCCCCTCCGGCCACCACTCCATCCTCAAGAAGCACAGCAGGCCCTATGCAGATTAACAAACCAAGCCCTGACATTGTGCCTCGGCTGGGAGCTGGATGTGCAGACTACCACAGGCTCGAGAAGGGAGTGGGACCAGCTGAGGGAGACTCAATAGTGGGAGCAGACGGGTGAGGGATTCTGCGGGCGTTAGACTGTTAACAAAATTAGAAGTTCCTATGGAGGGCGGAGTAGGGCGAGGGCAGAAGCCATCGAGTAGATGGAGACAAGATGAGGGTGACAAAACGAGTGGGAGGTCTGACCAGGCCATCCTATCCCGACAGTAAGTAGGGTTAGAACCACCTTTGGGTTTCGGAAGGCCCTGGTTCTCCAATGAGGCTACACATATTAGAATCACCTGGGGATTTTTGGCGCCCAGATGCTCCGTCCCACTTCTAGAGATTCTGATTTCATCGATGGGGAGAGCAATTGTTCACTAGGACATTTCAGAGCTCCCCAGGCGGTTCCCTTCCGTGCCACTTACCCCTGCGAGGCTGGGAATGGAAGGCCGTTTGGGGTCTGAACCTCTTAGAAATCTGACTGGGCGTGATAGCTATCAATCATCCTGATGGCCAATGGCTGAGTGGGCATGACGCCATGCCCTTCTGTGACGTTATCTCCGAGACGACGACGGAAATCTGAGCCCCGCTTTGGGTGGATGGGTGGCCTGCCTTTGTTGCTATGACAACCACAGTTTGCCCCCTTCAACCTTCCCAGCGTCACAACAGGACACAGCGGAACTACGTTTCCCAGCAGCCCCACGAGGGCTCCCGTCCATTCTTGCCGCGGTCCCCGGAGGAGGGAGGAATGCTCCGCGCTGCATGCGGGGAGGGGACCGGGGGACTCGTGCGGGCCGCCCCCAACGAGTAAGTGGTATTCTACGCGGACCTGCGACCCCAGCCTTCGAGGCGGGGACCTCCGGGCGTTAGCGCGGCATCATTCCCTAAACTCTCGCGATCTCCGCGCGCGCGGGGTCCAAGGCGGAGGCTTGAAGCAACACACTTCCGGTCCGTGTCCTCCGAGTCCGGACTGGCCACAGCACTCTAGACCTTCAGTTCCGGGCAGGTCCGCAGTCTGTACTTTGGGCTTACGCGTTCCCCTTCCCGGGTGAGGGATTGAGGTCCGCGAGGGGAGGAGCCAGGTCTTGGACAGATCTCGGCTCTCGGAATCCAGCCGCCTCCTCTGCATGTCCGACACCAGCCTTTCAGGTGCCCCCGGCCTCGCCTCCTGGCAGTTTCCCTTCTTTCTCTCCAAGCCAGGGGACTCCGCTTTCTCCTTAAGACCCAGCTACAATGTCCCCACATCAAAAAAAGCCGAAGAAGTCGCTGCCTTCCTCCCCCACATTCTAGTGACGCCCCAGTTTGATGTTCTTCGTGTCTTTTTCTCTTACAAATTGTCTTCTGTTCCTTTCTCTTGTCTGCTCTCCTTTTATTCATTCACTGTAAGAGCAGGGTCTGGCACTGTGGCTCTGCCGTGTCCTCCGATCCTGACATAGCAGATGTCCAGTGAGTATTGAAACTTGCTTAATTCCTTGAGGGCCAGCCTGAAAGGATGGAAACACCAGGGGAGGACAGGTACAGTAGAATCGTGCCTGCACGTTGAGGACATTCCTTCTGCCCTACTGTGTTCCACTGTCCTTCCCACTGCCTGTAATAGGACAGGTGGGCTAGGGTTCTGTCCTCTGATGGGCCTGTGACTCAGAGAGGTGCAGCTGTCGTGAACTGAACACCCCTCCACACCTCAAATCTGCCCCGATAGACCCTCTTGGATTAACCAGATTTCACTGGGCCATGTACAAACTCCTCGGGAGTTGAACCTCATTAACCTTCCTGTGTTTACTCCTGCCCTCTGGTTCTGCGGGGGCTCAGCCTTGGACACATTAATCTCTTGACTCCTCTGGGCCCTAAAGTGGTTGTTCTGCATCCTGCTCTCAACACCAGCAGCCCTGGGGACAGCTAGAAAGGGTTGGCAGTAGAAAAGGGACATGCTCAGGAGTTCACTGTCAGAACAGCCTGGACAGCTGCAATGTAGGGCTGGGGACAGGCTTCCCAGCTCTGGGGATGTGTTCAGATTGCCGCGGTTGACCTCAGGTCCTGGGTCTGTGGTGGGAAGGTTATCCAGGTACAGGTTGGGTAGTTGAATGGTGCAGGCTGGGAGCAGGGCAGTGGAGCCTGTCTTGGGTTCTGGGAGGCAGGTTCTTTTCAAAGCAGATGGATGAGCAGATGTTCACCGATGGGAGCCTGGCATCTGGGGACTTTTCTAGAAATGCTCTGTACACATGACTGATAGCCCTCAGCACCCCATCTCCCATATGTTCAAGGCCCCTTCCTGCCAAGTGGAGGCAGCTGATCTTCCCAGGAACACCTGGCTTCCTCCTGACCTGTCCAGGCACTAGTCATCTGACTTCCCATCACCTGGAATTAGGCAAGTCCTCCCTACAACACACCCTCTTTATCAAGGGTGCTGGACCAGTCTCTTTTACTTTCCTGTGGCTAATTACCACAACTGGGTGGCTTAAAAGAATAGAAATTTATTCTCTCAAGCGGGGCACAGTGGCACATGCCTGTAATCCCATATTTGGGAGGCTGAGACAGGCGGATCACAGGTTCGAGGCTAGCCTTGGCAACTTAGTGAGATCCTGTTTCAAAATAAAAAGTAAAAAAGGCTGGGGGTGTAGGTCAGAGGTAGAGTGCCCCTGGTTTCAATCCCCAGTACAAAAAAAAAATTTATTTTTCTAGTATTAGAGGCCAGAAGTCTGAAATCAAGGTGTTGGCAATGCTGTATGCTCTGATGACTCCAGGCAGGGTCTTTGCCTCTTCCAGCTTCTGGTGGCTCCAAGTGTTCTTAGAGTGTGGCTGCATCATTCCAGTCTGGCCTCCATTTTTACATGCCCTCCTACTCTCCTCTGTGTGAAAATTCACTTTACCTCCCTCTTATAAGGATATTTGTTGAGCTGAGCATGGTGGCGCACGCTTGTAATCCCAGTACTTGAGAGGCTGAGACAGGAGGATCATAGGTTCACGACCAGCCTCAGCTACTTAGTGAGGCCCTCTGCAACTTAGCAAGACCCTGTTTTAAAATAAAGAATAAAAAATAGGACTGGGGTATAGCTCGGAGGTAGAATGCCCCAGGGTTCAATCCCTAGTACTACACACAACTAAAGGACATTTGTCTTTATATTTTAGGCTCCATGCAGGCTATTCAGGATGATCTACTGTCAAGATCCTTAATTATGCTTGGTGTGGCAATACATGCCTGTAATACCAGATACTCAGGAAGCTGAGGCAGGAGGATCACAAGTTCAAGATCAGTCTGGGCAACTTAGCAAGACCCTGTCTCAAAAAAAAAAAAATTAAGGTAGGGGATGTAGCTGAGTGGTCGAATGCCCCTGGGCTCAATCCCCAGTACTGCAACAACAACAACAAAACTCAACAAAGAAGCTAATTATACCTGCAAAAATCCTTTTGCCAAATAAAGTCACTCAGAGGTTCTGGGGGTTAGGGCAAGCATGTATCCTTTTTGTGGGTCAGCACTCACCCCACTAGAGCCTTCTTTAGTGGAACCTGCTGAGTCCTGGGAGACCTTGTGTCCCAGGCTGTCCATCCTTGGGCCAGTCCACTGATTCCATGGTGATCGGTGGCTGTCCTGGTTTGGTCTGTCTGCCCCAGGTGCCTCCTTCCGCCCTAGGAAGGCCTGGAGGTCATGCTGGGTGCTGGTCCAGGGCTCTGTTCTGGCCCTGTTGTGCAGATCTGAGCATGAAGACAGCAGCCCTTGGGGGTAGCATTCATGGGAAGCCCTGGGGCAGGAGCATGGCAGGTGTCCAGGTCCCACTGCCTCTCACAGCTGGGGCCCTACAACATGGTGTTTTGTCAGAGATGTGAGGATCCTGGCTGTGGGGTTTCTGGAATGCCCGATTTTGGAAGCCTGGGAGTGTAGCTTGCAGGTAGAATGCCCTGGGTTCAGTCTCCAGTACAAGGGGGGAAAAAGATTCCAGACTGAATATCTGTTTCACCTGGATGGTATCTTGACCCATACACTGTGTTTTCCCAGTCAACAGTGTGAGGAGCTCAGAAAAGGTCACTGCAGTGGGCAGAATAATGACCCCCAAGGGACGGGCATATCCTAGTCCCCCAGAATCTTCACACAAGGGTCAAGGGGGGTGTGATCAAGTCTTAGATCTTGGGATGGGGAGATTATCCTAGGTTATTCATGGTGGGCTCACTGTAATCACAAGTGTCCTATAAGAGGCGGAGGGCCAGGATCCTATAAGATGTGATAGAAGACCCAGAGAGTAAGAGGCTTGAAAATGTTCCACCCTTGGTCTCTAGAAGCTGGAAAAGATGAGCCAGGTGTGGTGATGCACACCTGTAATCACAGTACTTGGGAGGCTGACACAGGAGGATCACAGGTTCGAGGTCAGCCTCAGCAACTTTGTGAGATCCTATTCCAAAATTAAAAAAATAAAATAGGGCTGGAGGTATAGCTCAGAGGTAGAATGCCCCTGGCTATATAGAATGCCCAGTACCAATAATAATAATAATAATAATAATGATAAATAGAAGCTGGAAAAGACAAGTCTCCAGAAGGAGCCTCCAGAAGGAGCCAGTGGTACCAAAACCTTGATTTAGGACTTCTAACCTCCAGAACTGTGAAGTCAGAAATTTGCATTGCTTTATACCACCAAATTTGTGGCAATTTGTTACAGCAGCAGTGGGAATCTAACAGAGCCTGAGTGGAATCTGACGGTAGGAATGTCAAGAACAGACCTTTCTGGGGTCTGCGCCTGTGGGATGATCAGGGCTGCTGGCCCCCTGCTCGGCTGTGTACCTTTAGGGTGCTCATACCCATCTCATAGATGAGGCTGCTGGGCCTGAGAGCCAAGAGTACCTGGCTGGAGTGGGGAAGGGCAGGCCCAGTTTTGGGCTCTGCAGCATCACCCTCCTGGCAGGTTCTCAGCTGTCAGGTGAGTCCCTCTTCACAGCCCTCAGAAGAGCTGAAGGATGGCAAGTGAGTGACCCAGACCTGGCAACGAGGGAGCCAGGAGGATCTGGAACATGGCTCACCCTGGGAGTTGGTGGCCAGGAGGGGAGGTTGGGCAGCTGAGCCATTTGGGTGTGCCTGTTGCTGTGGAGGGGGACTGCTGGGGTCCCAAGCTAGGGGTGATTCTGGGGAGCAGGAAGGCTTGTGGGGTGGTCATTCTTTGGCCCAGTTCTCTGCTTCTCCTTTCCTGGGAACTGCCAACCTCTTTCTCCTCTACTCTTCCAGATCCCACAACCACGATCCACTTTTGGGGCTGGCCCCAGGATGGAGGCTCCAGCCCAGAAAGCTGTGGAGGGAGAAGTCCCCAAGGCCAATCCCCAGGGAGTCTCCTGGGGCCAGGAGGAGAGGCCCCTTACAGAGGACCAAGCTAGGAGATGCTCCACTCAGGAGGGGGATCTACATGGAGGGGTGGCTAGTGGCAGGATGACTCCCCCAGGGCCGGGCTCCTGGGGCTGCGGCCACAGCATGGGAGCTGGATTGGTGGTGCAGGAACCGTGTGGCCCTGCCTCCTCTCAGGACCCTGACCTGGTCACTCCTCAGGGGCCACATGGAGGGGAAGGCCCTTCTCAGAGCCCAACAGGTGCCAGGAGCTCTGACCAGGCAGGGATAAAGGTCCAGCATCACAGATTATCCCCAGGAGAGAAGACCCCTGTATGTGACCACCATGGTGGCCACTCGTGGCCCTGGAGCTGCCCTGGGGCACAGGTGTGTGTCCACATGGACTGTCAACCTTGCAAAATGAGGGCGGGAGCCCAGACCTGCCCGAGGACCCTGCAACAGACTTCTTTCCAGCTGAGCCCCTCTGTGAAGCAGCCCCGCGCAGAAGTCTGCAGTGAGGCTTTCACTAGGAGGGCCCTGCTTGCCCCGCAGGAGCAGATGCAGGCGGCAGGGGAGCCCCGCCCATGTGCCAGGTGTGGGAAGTGTCTGGGCCACAAAGAGCAGCAGCTGAGGGGCGAGGTCCCCTCTATGTGTCCCGAGTGCGGCCAGGCCTCGGGCCCTCACACCAGAGCCCCCAGGTCCCCAGCCCGGCGGCTGTACACGTGTGATGAGTGTGGCAAGACCTTCACGCGCACCTCGAGCCTGCTGCAGCACGAGCGCATCCACACTGGTGAGCGCCCCTATGAGTGCACCGAATGCGGCAAGGCCTTCGTGCGCTGCTCTGGCCTCTACCGCCACCAAAAGACACACTTGGCTGAACGCCACCGCCGAGGTACAGCCCTGACCCGCCGCCCTTGCCTGCTCGGGAGCCCGCCCTGTGGGGACTGTGGCGATGGGGGTACAGGACGGATGCCGGTGGCCGGGGAGAAGCCGTATGAGTGTGCCGAGTGCGCCAAGGCCTTCGGCCTCTTCTCGCACCTCGTGGAGCATCGGCGCGTGCACACCGGCGAGAAGCCCTACACGTGCCCCGAGTGTGGCAAGGCCTTCAACCAGCGCTCCAACCTGAGCCGGCACCAGCGCACACACAGCAGCGCCAAGCCCTACGCGTGCCAGCTGTGCGAGAAGGCCTTCAAGGGCCGCTCGGGGCTGGTGCAGCACCAGCGTGCGCACACCGGCGAGCGGCCCTACAGCTGCCCTGAGTGTGGCAAGACTTTCCGCGGCTGCTCAGAGCTGCGGCAGCACGAGCGCCTGCACTCGGGCGAAAAGCCCTTCATCTGCCGTGACTGTGGCAAGGCCTTTGTGCGCAACTGCAGCCTGGTGCGCCACCTGCGCACGCACACGGGCGAGCGGCCCTATGCGTGTGGCGAGTGCGGCCGCACCTTCAGCCAGCGCTCCAACCTCAACGAGCACCAGAAGCGGCACGCGGGCCGCGCTCTGCCCTGACTTCCGGAGGGCAATGGACACCATCCTGGAGGCCGTAGTGCTGGCAAAGCGTGCTCCCAGGTGGGTAGGGGCAGTCATGCTGAAAACCTCACAGATGTTTGTACCCTTTGCTTCACCTCACCTTGTGTGCACGGTGTCTACAGGTTCCCCTTACTCTGGGACCTTTTTTCGCCTGGGTGCATAGTATGTGATCGCAGGGAAAGTTATGGGCATGGGCATGGAGCATCTGTTGCCCTGTCCACATCTTAGGAGTCATTTCCTCCGCTGACGCCCATGGCATTAGTGCATCCTCTGGTAGGTGAGGAAATGGGTTAAGTGATCCACCAGGGTATAGCCAGAAAGTGGCAAAGGCAGGACTGAGTGCAGGACCTTTCACTACTTGATAGATGGCTTCTGTGACCTTGGTGATGTAGCAGTTTGCTTGCCCTCTAGTGCAGATGGCCCCCATCTCCTCCCAGGATCTTCTAGAGGGCCTTGGAGAGGGCCCTGCATGCCCCTGACTCTTCCAGAGACTGTGGGGTTGGCTTCCCTAGCAACCTTGGCCTGGTCTGTGATTGACAAACCGAAGCCTAGTCGCACTAAGCCATAGCCCCACTGTCAGCCTGCACCTGGTCTCCTCCTGTCTGGACTCAGGGCTGGGCCACATCTCCCCCAAGTCTCAGCATGGAAAAAGCAAGGAGGGGATCCAGAGCTATGGCCACAACTCCTAGGGCCCACCACTGAGGCAGGAGTCCTCCAGAGGTCTAGAGCAGCCAGCTTCCTTTCCAGGGACAAGCATAGTTATAGGTATGAGTTCACTTCCTCCCATTCTGGCTTCCACATTTGCTCCAGAGTGACACACCCACAGCTCCCCACTCCAGAAGCCAACATTAGTGCATGCTTACTGCCAGCCAGGCGCCATGCTGGGCACTCTGCCCTTAATTGGCCTGCTTGATGGTCATACTAACTGGGAGGGTGGGGAGGACACGTACACATATCACGGCTCGGCCAGAGCAGCCTGGAAGGAGGGCAGTGTCAGTTCCATAGTGCCTGGGCCTGTCACCTCTGGTGGAGTCCCCAAGTGTGCAACCCCAAAGCAAAGATTCCTGGAAGCACCCTTCACTTTCTGCCTCAGTTTCCAAGTTCCTGTGCCCTGAGAAAGGGAAGATGTGCAAATGAGTGAAGTGGTTGGCTTTCTGTTCCTCAGCAGAGCTTGCAGGAGGCCATCCAAACCCTTTATTATGTGACAGGGCCTGTCATTTTACATGCAATGTGCTCTGTGATCCTCACAATATTGTGGAGATGGCCGCTGTCCCTGAGGCCAAAGACCTGTGGAGTGGACACTGCGCCTCCTCCACCCACCCTCCCAGTTCACACCAGGCAATTCCCTGCCCAGGGGTGGGGAAGGGTGTGCTGATCGATCAGCCTGGGCAGCCAAGGGAATGATAGGGAACCAGCCTCGGCAGCCTCCAGGAGCCCATAAGTCCTAGAAACAGTAGCATAGCACATGACCAAGGGCCACAGGGGAAGGCACCCATGTTGGTCAAGAGGCAGAAGGGGCAGAAGCAAGGGGCAAACCTAAGCCAAAACCTTTGCTGACATTTCTGAGGGAAAGGCACTGCGGGGCAGAGTAAACAGTTTAGGACTGACTAGCTGGAATAATCCTAGTGCGTTTTACACCAGGGGTGTTTCCTAGTTACTTGGCACCTGGCCCTGGGATGATTAAAGCAGAGGAATGTCGGCTCCTGGGGTGTATGGGCCAGATCGGTCAGCTTGCTCCTGGCTAGCCCCACAAAGGGGTTGTTCTCTTTGAGACTGGGTCACTGTGTAGCCCAGGTTTGACCTGAGTTCTGGGCTCAAGCAATCCTCCTGCCTCAGCCTCCTGGATAGCTAGCACCACAGGTATAAGTCACCATGTGCAGCTCAGAAAGGTTCTCAAGATGTCAAAAATCATAAGGTCCAGAAAATAAAAATATTTTTATTTTTCCATCCTATGAGTGGAGCTAAAAGTTGTAAAGCGGGTGTTCTCTGCCTCTTTGCAAGTTCTGTAGAGATGGAACACATGTTCCCGTGGTTCTAATCTTGGCATTTTGGGGGTTGATTTTAGCTTCCTCATTCACTAGTAGACATCAGCAAAATCATGCTGGGTAGACACCCTGTCTGGGGATGGGCTCTGGGATGGTGTCCATAGCCAGCAGGGAGGACAGGACCTTCTTCAAGCACTGTGGGTCTGTACCAGAGTACTAATTGTTCATGAATGCTTAAAAATTTCCCTTAAATGTGTGGTTTCTAAGAACAATGAACATTTATCATCTTGCACATTTTGTGTGGGTGAGGAATCAGGAGCAACCTGGTTGGGTAATTCTGGCTCAGGTCTCTGGTAAGGTTGAAGTCAACATGTCAGTTGAGGCTGCAGTCATCTGGAGGCCCTGCTAGGTGGGAGGGTCCACTTGCAAGACAGCTCACTCATACATGTTGGCAAGTAGGGGCCTCTCTCTGCTGGCTCTCCACGGGACTGTCCTCATGACAGGGCAGCTGAATTCCTCCAGCATCACACACTATTACCTCTACACACTGTAACTTCTGCTGTCTTCTACCAGTGATACAAACCATACCTGAGTTGATGTAGGGGAAGACCACACCAGCAAGGGTATCGACACCAGGAGGTAAGGATCATTGGCCTCTTGCGGCTGGTCACTACTCGGAGTGGGAGGCATCTGGAAATGCCTTTGCCAGTGGTCCAACTTCAACAAGCCCCAGAGAATCCATGTGGATGAGGAGCTGACTAGCTGTTGGGGAAACTGGTAGTACAGGAGGCTGAGTCCAGTGAAAACCAGGGAGTTCCTACTGGGGAGAACCACTGTGAATATAGGACAGAAGGCCATCTCTGGGGAACTCAGGAGAGGCCACCAGGAATAACCTGGTGAGGGTGGTGGGTTGTGCTCAAATCTGAGTGCTGCTTGTGTGTGGGAGTGGGGATTGAACCCAGGAGCATTCTACCTCTGAGCTAAAACCCCAACCCTTATTTATTTTCTTGTGGTACTAGGGATTGAACTTAGGGGCATTATATCTCTGAGCTACACCCCAGCCCTTCTTTATTTAAAGTTTTGAAACAGGGTCTTGCTATGTTGCTGAGAGTCTCACTACATTGCTGAGGCTGTCCTTGAACCTGTGATCCTCCTGTCTCAGCCTCCTAAGTACTGGGATTACAGGCATGTGCCACCATGCCCAGCTTATTTATTTACTTTGGTACTGGTGATTGAACCCGGGGGTGTTCTACCGCCTCGAAGCTACACCCTGAGCCTTAGTTTTTTTAAAATTTTTATTTTTTGGTACTAGAGATTGAACTCGGGGGCATTCTACCTCCAAGCTACACCCATAGCCCTTTTTATATTTTGTTTTGAGACAGGGTCTTGCTAGGTTGCTGAGGCTGTCCTCAAACCTGCAATCCTCCTGTTTCAGCCTCCCAAATACTAGGATTACAGGTTTGCACCACCACACCTAGCTTTTATCTTTTACTTTGAAACAGGTTTCTCTATGTTGCTGAGGATCTCAATAAGTTGCTGAGACTGGTCTCTAACCTGCCATCCTCCTCCCAAGCACCGGGACTACAGCCGGGTGTGGTGGCGCATGCTTGTAATCCCAGTACTTGGGAAGCTGAGACTGGAGGATCCGGGTTTTCGGCCAGCCTCAGCTACTTAGTGAGGCCTCTGCAATTTAGTTCAATCCCTGGTACCGAAAAAAAAAAAAAAAAGTACCAGGATTACAGGTGTGTGCCACTGCACCTGACTTTATTTTTTTTAATTTTGAAACAGGGCCCAGCTAAATTGCTGAGGCTGGCCTCTAACCTGTGATCCTCCTATTTTAGCCTCCCAAGTGCTGGGATTACAGGTGCATGCCACCATGCTGGGCTTCAACTCTTGAGTGCTTTAATGATAAGCCTTAGTGTGGAGGGGGTACATTGAGGTCCTATTGAAAAGATGGACTAAAATACTCCACAATCCCTTTTTATCATCCTATACACACAAGCCTGCACTTCCCAGCCTCCCTTGCAATTATAGTGGGCCCTGCGACTGGGTTCCAGTTCATGGGCTATGGATAGTGGTCACAGACAATATGGAATACATCATCTTCCTCACCTGCTTCACTCATCAGCCAGCTGGAGAGAAGGCATTCAGCAGAAGATTCCAGGAGGCTGAAAGGGTGACAGAGACCCAAAATAAAACGAGTCTGGGGACACAGCCTCTGGGAGGGCCACTCGACCCACTTCAGATGGTGAAAGAGAAAAAAAAAAAACATTGTTGTGTTGAGCCCCTGTGATCATTTGTTAAATAATTAAAAATTAGCCGGGTGTGGTGGCGCACGCTTGTAATCCCAGTACTTTGGGAGGCGGAGACCGGAAGATCCGGGTTCGCGGCCAACCTCAGTGCGCATGCGCGCGCGATCGATCGCTTGATCGATCGATCTCTCTCTCTCTCCTCTCTCTCTATCTTTCTCTCTACCTAGTGAGGCCCTCTGCAACTTCGTGAGACCCGGTTTCAAAAATAAAGCATAAAAGCCGGGCGTGGTGGCGCATGCTTGTAATCCCAGTACTTTGGGAGGCGGAGACCGGAGGATCCGGGTTCGAGGCCAGCCTCAGCTCTCTCGCTCTCTCTCCCTATCTCTCTCTCTCTCTCTCTCTCTCCTTAGTGAGGCTCTCCGCAACTTCGTGAGACCCGGTTTCAAAATAAAGTATAAAAAATAGGTCTGGGGGTGTAGCACGGAGGTAGAACGCCCCTGCGTTCAATCCCCAGTACCGCAAAAAAAAAAAATAAATAAATAAAGCATAAAAAAATAGGGCCCGGGGCGTAGCGCAGAGGTAGAAAGCCCCTGCATTCAATCCCTAGTACTGCAAAAAAAAAATAAATAAATAAAAAATAAAAATTTAGCCAGGCATATTGGCGCTTACTTGTAATCCCAGTATTTGGGAGGCTGAGACAGGAGGATCATAGGTTCAAAGCCAGCCTCAGCAACTTAGTGAGGCCCTCCGCAACTTAGTGAGACCCTCTTTCCAAATAAATAAAATCGGGCTGGGGGTATAACTTGGAGGTAGAATGCCTCTGGGTTTAATCCCCAGTACCAAAAAAAATTAAAAATTTAAAGCTAAAATTATGACTCATGTAAATGAGACAAAAATGAACATGTGTTAAGGATTTTTACGTGTGCGTGCGTGCTACTGGGGATTGAACACAGAACATTCTACCTCTATGCTACATCCCCAGCCCTATTTTATTATATTATTTATTTTTGCCCTGTATGCCTGGGGCACTGGCCAAACCTGCCCAAATTACCTGGACTGGGAATGGGAGCTCCCCAGAGGAAGTTGACAAAACTGCACACGGAAAAGTACACGGATTCCAGCGTGGGCGCGTTGTTCCCTACGGTGGGTGTGTCAGCGAGTGGTATGAGAGGCGGCCCCTAGTGGACGAGACTCCTGGGGTTGTGGAGGTGGCCTGGTGGCCGCAGACAGATGGAAAGACTGAGAAGTGCGCGTCCTCCTCGCCGGGAACGGGTCTAGCTCCAGACCCGGCTCCCAGCACGCGAGACGCGCGCCCCCCTGAGACGTGGGAAAGGGCAGGGGCGGGGCGTGCCCGTCTCCACGGGAACGCGCTCGGACGCGCTCGGGTGGCTGGGCGGCTGTGCGGCCAATGGAGTCAGGACTGCGAGGGGCGCGGCCGCGGCGCCTCCCCCGACACCCCGTGCAGCCAGCCGGCTCCGCAGTTCCCCGCCGCTCAAGTCCGGGAACTGCCCTTGCCGGGTGGACGCCAGGTGGACGAGCACGCTGGTGAGGTGGACGGCCGCCGGGCGAGCAGGAACCGGAGCGGGCCCTCCGGGACCACCGAGAGCCCGGCCTCCGGCGGCCCAGAGCGGCCCGGATGTGGCTCGGCCGCGGCCAGGCCGCCGGGTCGGTGCGGGAAACCCGCGGCGCCGCACTCTCGCTCTGCGGCGAGTCTGGGGATATTCGCGTCGGATGCACGCTCCTCGGAATTCCTTCCGGTTCCCTCTTGTACTCCCCTCCTTCCTCGTCTCTTTAGTCACTCATTCTTTAGTATTCCGGGGTTCGGGCTCGCCCTCCATACCCTGGCTGTGTCCTTCATTCATTCGTTCATCCAGGCATCATTTTGCTGGCTCTCGGGCGGCTCCTGAGCCTACCTGGCGGGCCTCCCTCTGGCCTCTGAGTGCCTTGCTCCTCCCGGAGCACAGCCTAGCCGGGCTCCCGGGCGCACTGCCCCTCCTGGTTATCCAGCCCGTTTTGTTCAGACCAGACATTGGTGGTGTACCTCAGGTTTTGTGTGTGTGTGTGTGTGTGTGAGTGATACTGGGGATTAAACCCAGGGGCATTCAACCTTCTAGCTACACTCCCAGCCTTATTTTATTTACTTTTAAATTTTGAAACAGGGTCTCACTGAGTTGGGAGAGGGCCTCACTAAGTGGCTGAGGCTGGCCTTGAACCTGCAATCCTCCTATCTCAGCCTCCCAAGTATTAGGATTACAGGCATGCGCCACCACTCCCAGTTTTTATATATGGTATATATATATTTTTTTCTTTTTTTGCTACTGGGGATTGAACCCAGGGGCATTCTACCATGGAGCAACACCCCTATCCCTATTTTTATTAGTTAATTAATTAATTAATTAATTAGTTTTGTGGTACTGAGGCCAGAACCCAGGGGCCTTCTACCTCTCTGCTACAACCCCAGACCTATTTTATTATTTTTTTTTTGGAAACAGAGTCTCACTAAGTTGCTGAGAGCCTCACTAAGTTGCTGAGGCTGGCTTCGAACCTGTGATCTACCTGTCTCAGCCTCCCAAGTACTGGGATTACAAGCGTGTGCCATCATGCCCAGCTCCATCCCTATTTTTAAAATTTTTGTTTTGAAACAGGGTCTTACTAGGTTGATGAGTCTCGCTACTTGCTGATGCTCTCCTTGAAAGAGCCATCCTCCTGTCTCAGCCTCCCAAATTATATCAGTTTAAAAAAATAAACTTTTAAGCTAGGTGTGGTAGTGCACACTTGTAATTCCAGTACTTGGGAGGCTGAGACAGGAGGATCATGGGTTCACGGCCAGCCTCAGCAATTTAGTGAGGCCCTCTGCAACTTAGACCTTGTTTCAAAATAAAAGAATAAAATAGGACTGGGGGTGTAGTTTGGAGGTAGAATGCCCCTGGGTTTAATTCCCAGTACCAAAAAAATAAAAATAAAAAAATAAACTAAAATAGGGCTGGGAGTATAGCTCAAAGATAGATCACCCCTGGTTCAACAAGTGATCCAGTTATGGGTAGATGATTTCATACCATGCCCTGTCCTGAAGCAGAGCAGGCATTTAAAAGGTTAAAACAGGCAGCTTCTTACAAAGCCCAGTCTGTCCCATGCCCTGCAAAGCAGGCAAAGCAGGCTGTCAGCACGGCAACAAGATAAGATGCCCAGACCTAAACCTTGAAACAGCTCAATGATTTCAGGTCAGGCTAGCTGTCCTGGTAAAGATAAAAGATTTTAAAAAGGCAGCTAAAGAAACATCATGCATCCTCTCACTCAGATGCTAACAGAGCAGACATACAAAACAGGCACATCAGCATCTGCATTTGGTGGGCAGAACAAAGATAAGAAATGGGTCACGGTCTGTACATCTGTACAACCCGGCCTGGGAAAGACAAGATAAGACAGCAGAAGATTCTATTTAAGATCAGAAATTTCAGGGGAGGGCAGTGATCCACTGGGACACCCCACCATGCTCCCTTCTCTGGCGTGACGCTCCCCCCTTCCTAACTCTGTTTGCTGATAATAAATTCTGCTTTAACTTTGAGTCTGAGTTTCCTGGATCATTATTTCTATATGAGCTGAGGAAGAGAACCCACCACGGCGGCACCAAAACTATAACACCAGGGTCTGAAAGAAAAAAAGTACAGAAAGAAAGTAAGTTGACCCTAGTTAGGCATGGTGGCACAGGCCTATAATCCCAGTACTTGGGAGGCTGAGACAGGAGGATTGCAGGTTTGAGGCGATCAGTAATTGATCAACAGGTTGAGCCTCAGCAATTTAGTGAGGCCCTCAGCAACTCAGTGAGACCCTGTTTCAAAATAAAATAGGGCTGAGCCAGGTGTGGTGGAACATGTTTGTAATCCCAGTACTTGGGATGCTAAGACAGGAGAATCTCAGGCTCACAGCCAGCCTCAGGAATTTAGGCCCTCCACAATTTAGTGAGACCCCTGTTTCAAAATAAAAGAATAAACCAGGGCTGGGGATATAGCTCAGAGTTAGAACACCCCTGGGTTCAATCTCCAGTACCACAAGAAAGAAAGAAAAAGAGAAAGGGGGAGAGGGAGAGAAAGGGAAGGAAGGAAGGAGAATGTTGATCCACATGGATGTGGTGATGCACACCTGTAATGCCTGCACTTGGAGTCTGAGACAGGTGGATCACAGGTTTGAGGCCAAATCCAGTAATTTAGCAAGACCCTCTCTCAAAATAAAAAATAAGCTGGGCGTGGTGGCACATGCCTATAATTTCAGTACTTGGGAGGCTGAGAAGAGGATTGCAGGTTCGTGGCCAGCCTCAGCAACTTAGTGAGACCCTGTTTCAAACTGAAAAATAAAATAGGGCTTGGGGTGTAGCTCAGAGGTAGAATGCCCCTGGGTTCAATCCCCGGTACTAACAAACAAACTAAAAAGGACTGTGGGTGTAGCTCGGAGATAGAATGCCCCTGAGTTCAATCCCCAATACCACAAAAAATAAAATTAAAAATAAAAAGTTCTGGGGGTGTAGCTCAGAGGTAGAATGCCCCTGGGTTCAAGCCCAAATACCAAAATAAATAAAATTGATCTAGGGCTGGGCATAGTGGAGCACTCCTGTAACAGGCAGGAAGATCGCAAGTTTGAGGCCTGTCTTGGCAATTTAGAGAGACCGGCGGAGAGGTTGACGAAGAGACAGAAAGGCAAACGTACCTCTGGGGGAACCATGGCTCCTTTTATGGGAAACTTTGTAAATGGTGAGCAAATGTGGGTGAGGGTGAGCTTGATTCCTTTGATGGTGGAGCATAGAGCAGGGATGGCGGTCTGGTTCTTAGAATCTTCAGGCTGGTGTTATCAGGTTGATGGAGAGCACTTAGGCTGTACCCATTTCATTGGGCTTTGAACAATGTCTTTCTCTAGACTTTATTTATCAGTCTAAAACTACATTGTATAAAGCTGGGCATGGTGGTGCTCCCCTGTAATCCCAGTACTTGGGAGGCTGAAATAGGAGGATCACAGGTTCAAAACCAGCCTCAGCAACTTAGCAAGAGCCTGTTTCAAAATTAAAAAAATAAAATAGGTTTGGGGGGTATGGCTTGCAGGTAGAATACTCCTGGGTTCAATCCCCAGTAACCCCTCAAAATTCTGTAAGCTAACAAAATGCACCAATTAACTGGAGTTACAGTGTCCTAAGATTTACTGGACCTTTAAAGAATTCAGGTTTGGGGGACAGCAGGTGAGAGCTTCATGGAGTTTTTAGGTTTAAAACTACAGTCTCAGCCAGGCATGGTGATGCATGCCTGTAATCCTAGTATTTGAAAGGCTGAGACAGGAGGATCACAGATTGGAGGCCAGCCTCAGCAACTTAGCAAGGCTCTCAGCAACTTAGTGAGACCCTGTCTCAAAATTAAAAAAAAAAAGGTCTGAGGGTTTAGAACACCTCTGGGTTTAATCCCCAGTACCCTCCACTCCCTACACCTAAACCTCAAAAACCCAACCTTAGCACCGGACTGTTGGCTCTGTTTACCTCTCCCCTCCCCCAGATATACTGCGGCCCCAACCCCCTTACACCTATGGACCTCCTCCAACGTTTCTTTTCATTCAAAGATATGTGGAGGCACACCCTTTCAACTTGTGCACCTAAATGACCTATATGACTCTCATATCGTAGAGATGACCAAAGCAACCCTGAGGGCCAGAGCTGTACAGCTTCTTCATTCTTACATGGACAACATCACTAAGTACAATTCCCAGGAAGCCCCTATCCTAGGTCCGATCATTATGGACACTGTACTGGCCTATCAGGCTCCTCTCTCTATTAGTTGAAATCAAACTGATGGTAAACTATTAGGACATCTAGGTCAAGACCTTTGTAATTTCACCATCCAGATAATTCCTTTCAATGATCATGTTAGTGTATCGGTAGTCCATACAGTAGGGCCGTAAGATTCTCTTGATCCCCTACAATTAAAACAACTTTTCCCACTACAAACACCTCCCAATTCTGTAGTGGTGGACTCTCGCTCTTTCCATGGCAACTATGTGGAGGTTCTATTTAATCTAATTGTCATCAGATTCCTTCTCCTGGCTACTCAGACTAAGTTCTGGATAGAAACACACACATACACAGACACACAGACACAGACACAGACACACATCTGTTCTTTGAAAATACCACAACAGGGGTACCCCAAACTAACTGTGTGGGCCCTTTGCAACCATTAACAGAGGCAACCCTTAGTGGGTCTCTCTCCATCTGGAAAAAGGAAAACAATCATCTCAAACATCTTTTTTCTTTAGAAACCACCTTTTGCCTATATCACCAAGGAATTTTGTACCTACTTATGCCTCCCCACAGATTGGACAGGGACCTGCACCCTAGTTTCTCTTGCACTGGAGATTGAAGTGGCCCCTAACAACCAATCCTTTAGAATTCCCCTTTCAGCCCACACCAGATCCAGATGGGGCCTAATTCTCATTCCCCTTTTACTCATTCCCCTTTTACTCAGCCTAGGGGTGGCCACAGGATTGGGTACTGGAATAGGGGAATTAGCAACTTCCCTCACCTATTATCTATCTATTATCTAAGGATCTAACAAGTAGCCCAAAGGGCATAGTAAGGGGCATGGGAGCAGTCCAGAACCAGATAGACTCTCGAACAGCAGTCCCCATTCAAAATAGACAGGGTCAGCCAGGCATGGTGGCGCATACTTGTAATCCTAGTACTTGGGAGGCTGAGACAGGAGGATCGCAGGTTTTCAGCCAGCCTCAGCTACTTAGGCCCTCCGCTACTTAGTGAGACCCTGTTTCAAAATAAAGAATACAAAATTGGGCTGGGGGGTGTAGCTCAGAGGTAGAATGGCCCTGGGTTCAATCCCCAGTACCGCAAAAAAAAAAAAAGAAAAAAATAGAAGGGGTCTAGACCTCCTCATGGTAGAAAAGAGAGGCTTATGCCTATTTTTGGAAGAGGAATGCTGTTTCTATGTCAATCAATTGGGAATTGCCTGAGATGCAGAAAAGAAGCTTACTGATAGAGCCTCCAAAATCCAATAGTAACTCTCAGAGTTGTGGAGCTCTTGGTTGACAAAACTAAATTGGACCTCCTGGCTTCTCCCACTAGTAGGTCCTTTGTTGAAGCTCTTTGTAGCTCCCAGTTTTGGCTCTTGAATTTTTTATTTTTTATTTTTCGTGTGGTACTGGGGGTGGAGCCTACGGGCCTTCTACCTCCGGGCTATACACCAGCCCTATTTTATTTTTTATTTGGAAACAGGTCTCGCTAAGTTGCTGAGGACCTCACTAAGTTGCTGAGGCTGGCTTCGGACCTGCAATTCTCCTGTCTCAGCCTCCCAAGTACTGGGATTACAGGCGTGTGTGCCACCACGCCCTGCTAGGCCCTTGCATTTTATTTTATTTTATTTTATTTTATTTTTTTGCGGTACCGGGGATTGAACGCAGGGGCGTTCTACCTCTGCCCTACGCCCCCGGCCCTATTTTTTATACTTTATTTTGAAACCGGGTCTCACGAAGTTGTGGAGGGCCTCACTAAGGAGAGAGAGAGACAGAGAGAGAGAGAGAGAGAGAGAGAAAGAGAGAGAGAGCGCTGAGGCTGGCTGCGAACCCGGATTCTCCGGTCTCCACCTCCCAAAGTACTGGGATTACAAGCGTGAGCCACCACGCCCGGCTGGCCCTTGCATTTTAAACTTACTTTTTTGTTTTGTTTCACAAAAGCTCAACTGTCATCCAAGCTGCCACTCAAAAGCATGTAAACACTGTTCTCCTCAGACAATACAGATATCAAAGGCTACCCAACCCCACTGACCTCTACATCCCAGAGAAGCAGACACAGAAGAGACTTGATGCCCTTTGCCCCAACCTAAGCACCTCTCCCAACTTGCTCCTTTTCTATTAAGAGAAAGGTGTAAAGTGTTAGAGTCCCCAATGAAAGTGACTCCATCTTGTGAAGAAGTGTCATTTTGCAGGCCTCTTTGCTGACCAGAAAAATCCCAAGTCTTACCCACATTCATCATCGCCCTGCTTACCTAAATATCTCCATTGTCTAAGATGTGCACGACAAGTCCCTTGCTTATGGAGTCCCTCTGCTTACAGAAAATTCCCATTGTCCTGCTTAACCCAGCTCTAACAACCCAACTAACTCCCCTTAACAACCCCCTTAGCAATGGCTAACTACCCCCCCACCCCATAGAATTTTCCCTTAAACAACCCTAACCCTATAAAAGCTTCTAGGTCTGGGGGTGTAACTTGGAGGTGGAATGCCCCTGGGTTCAATCCCCAGTACCACAAAACAAAAACAAAAAAACCCCAAACCAACCAAGCAACCCACCAAACAAACAAACAAACAAAAAAAACAAAATATAAGCACAACTATAATCCCAGTACTTGGAGGCTGAGACAGGAGGATCATAGGTTTAAGACCAGCCTCTGCAACTTAGCGAGACTCTCAGCAACTTAGTGAGAACCTGTTTCAAAATAAATAAAATAGGGCAGGGGGTGCAGTTTGGAGGTAGAGTGCCTCTGGGTTTAATCTGCAGCACCAGCTGGGCGTGGTGGCACATGCCTATAATCCCAGTATTTGAGAGGTTGAAACAGGAGGATTGCAGGTTCAAAGCCAGCCTCAGCAATTTAGTGAGACTCTCAGCAACCTAATGAGACCCTGTTTCCAAGTAAGAAATAAAACTGATGTGGGGGAGCCGGGCATGGTGGTGCACGCTTGTAATCCCAGTACTTGGGAGGCTGAGACCGGAGGATCCGGGTTCACGGCCAGCCTCAGCTACTTAGTGAGGCCCTGTTTCAAAATAAAAAGAATAAAAAATAGGGCTGGGGGTATAGCTCAGAGGTAGAATGCCCCTGGGTTCAATCCCCAGTACTGCAAAAAAAAAAAAAAAAATTGACGTGGGGGTTTAGCTCAGAGGTAGAATGCCTCTGGGTTCAATCTCCAGTACCAAAAAAATAAAATAAAAAATAAAAAATTCTGCAGTACCAATCCCCCTCCCCCCCCCAAATAAAATAAAATGAGTCGGGCGTGGTGGCGCATGCTTTTAATCCCAGTACTTGGGAGGCGGAGACAGGATGATTGCAGTTTGTGGCCAGCCTCAGCTACTTAGTGAGGCCCTCGCAACTTAGTGTTTCAAAATAGAGAATAAAAAAATAGGGCTGGGGGTGTAGGGTGTAGCACAGAGGTAGAATGCCTCTGGGTTCAATCCCCAGTACTGCAAAAAAAAAAAAAAAGAAAAGAAAAATAAAGAAAGTCTGGGTATGTATCTCTGAGGTAGAATGTCCCTGGGTTCAATCCCAAGTACCACAAAAAAAAACAAACAAAATAAAAAAAACCCCTGTCTGTTAGTAATCCATTATGGATTACTGGATTTTCGATATTGCTGGGGCTTGGGAGGTTTACCCTTTGTCCCTAGCCAGATAGCTGCCCCCTTGCCTTCTGGGAAGGACAAACAAGGGAGGGAAGATAAACAAGGGAGAGGTCAGTGCCCTGGGCCACCTTGCCTCTGTAGACCCTCTCTCAGACACTTGCGGCAGGAGTGAGAGGCAGCACCATGTCTGTGCCACTGGCAGCATTCCTGCTGCTCTGGGGTGAGGTCGGGGTCTGGGGTCCCCCAGGGGCAGGAGGGTTGTAAAGAGCCTCACGGGGCAGGGCTAGGTGGTGCATGCCTGTAATCCTAGTGCTAGGGAGGCTGAGACAGAAGGGTCCCAGGCTCAAGGCCTGAGCAATTTATCAAGACCCTCCCTTGGCAAGTTAGCAAGACCCTGTTTCAAAATAAAAAAATAGGTCTGGGAGTGTGGCTTGGAGGTAGAATGCCCCTGGGTTCAAACCCCAATACCATTAAAAAAAAAAAAAGAGCCTCAAGGGCACTGTCTCCACAGGTCTGACTCTGGGCCCAGTGACAGAGGCAGCCACAGGTGAGTTAAGGGCTTGGGCCGGGGATTGTGGGCTACAGGCTGTGGGAGCCCCTTCTCCGGGCTCCAAGCTGATCCAGCACCCCCTGCTTCAGTCTTTGACACCCGGCCCAGCCTGTGGGCAGAGTCCCAGTCACAGCTGCACCCCTGGGCCAATGTGACACTGAGGTGCCAGGCCCAACTGGAGACCCTGGACTTCCAGCTGCTCAAGGATGGGGTGGTCCAAGAGCTGGTGCACCTAGAGGTACCTGCCATGGAGCACCAGTTCCTGCTGGGAGCAGTGACGAGTGACAACAAGGGCCTCTACCGCTGCCGCTCAGACTTTGGTGGAAGAAATTGGACCCCACTGAGCAACCTCCTGGCAGTGACCGGAACAGGTACACAGAGGTGTGGACAGGGGCCAGGAGGTTGATGGCAGAGCCTCCCTGGGAGTCATCTGACCCTCGAGCTTCAGTTTCCCCATCTGTCAAACAGGGATGACATTTGTATTGACCCCAGAGGGTTGTAAGGGACAAATGACTAGACCTTAGAGTGCTTAGGGCAGGCCTGGCATACAGTACACCCTGCACACTTCCTCTGGCTTTGTGTCTGGTCTCCCCTGTCCTTGCCTCTCACCCCTCTGGGGCCCCCCCATCTTCCTGGTGTTCTCCCATTTTTATGAGCCCTGAGTCCAGGTTCAGTGGAGCCACTCATGTCTCCTGAGGCAGCAGAACCACTCACCAACTCTGCCCCATTCACAGAGCCCTTGCCCCCACCCTCGGTCTCATTGGAGCCAGTGTCTTGGATCACACCTGGCCTGAACACGATCCTGTTGTGCCAAGCGGGACTGCGGGGAGTGACCTTCCTGCTGAGACGGGAAGGTGATGAGTTTCCGCAAGTGGCTAAGGCGGGAAAGGATGGAAAGACCATCTTCCCTGTCCACCGGGCTGGCAACTACACCTGCAGCTACCGGACCCACGATGCTGGCATGCCCTCTGTGCCCAGCGCCACTGTGACCATTGAGGAGATGGGTGGGTATTGACCTCTAGCGCTGAAAGCCCAGCCCTGGACCCAGTCCACCGAATGCCCAAAGGAAGGAAGGGTGCTGCTGGGCTGTCACAGGAGGGCACAGGTCTGGAGGCTGGGTGGACACACTGGGGCACTGGCTCCACCCCAGCGACCTCCCTGCCTTGCAGCCACGCCGCCACCACCCCTGCTGAGTTTTAGGGGCGAGTACCCCGAGGTCCTGATACCCGGCGCCAGCCCAACCCTCGTTTGCGTGGCGCCCCTGAGCGGCGTCGACTTCCAGCTGCGGTGGCGCGAGGAAGAGCTGCTGGTCCCCAGGAGCAGCACCAGCCCGGACCGCGTCTTCTTCCACCTAGACTCGGGGCACAGCGGTCCCTACACCTGCCGCTACCGGCTACGGGGCGAGGGGGCCGCCTGGTCCGCAGACAGCGCGCCCACGGAGCTGGTGTGGAACGACGGTAAGCCAGACTGTGGCTGGGGCTCAAGAAGGCTGTGAGGGCGAGGACCAAGGCCTGTGGGGAGTGGGAAGGCCCGAGGGCAGGACCCCAGAAGTACAGGACTCCCCGTCTGGCCTCAATTTCCCCGGCTGCAAATGGGACAATGAGCGCAGCAACCTTGAAAACCTACGAAGAATAACTGGATTAACAAGCAGGGTTGGCACAGGCCTCTCGGGCGCCAGGGCTCGCGGTGGGTAGAGGACCAGGGCTGCAGGCCTGGGCTCCATGGGACTCGCAAACACTGGGCGCTGGCCTGCGAGTCCCGGTGCCCTGCGACCCGGCGGTGTTCAACAGATGCCCGCGCAGCGATTTCACAACTCAGCAGCCGTCGTGCTTCAGGTGCCAAACCACGGTCAAAACGCCCCCTCCTCTGCTTCTGTTTATAGACAAACAAGTCAATAAGAAACAGGGAAGGGATGTGTAAAATATCCCAGAAGTGGAACCGCGCAGCCGAATGGGCGGTGGGCTTTGGAGGAGGCGTCCTGGCGGCCTCGGGAGAGGCAGGAGGCCAAGCCCTTCCGTCTGTCAGCCGCCTTCTCCTCCTCAGAGACGCTGCCTGCGCCGGGGCTCGAGGCGGAGCCGGCGGATTCGCGCCCCGCATCCGGCTCGCTGGTGCAGATGAGGTGCCGCGCGCCCCGGGCCGGACTGCGCTTCGCCCTGCAGCGTCAAGACGCGGGGCGACAGCGCCTGCTCAGCCTGCTGAGCCCCACGGGGCCCGAGGCGGTCTTCGAGCTGCGCGACGTCTCTGCCGCGGACTCGGGCAACTACAGCTGCGTCTACGTGGACCCCGCGTCGCCCTTCGCCGGCTCCGCGCCCAGCGCGAACCTGGAGCTGCGCGTGGACGGTGAGCTTCGGCGATGCTTCCAGTTCTGGCTGGTTTCCCACTGGCGGAGCTGGAGGCAAGAGCGTAGGGGCAGGACCCAGATTTCCTGTACAAACTTATGCTGGCTTGGCGCCTGTCTGTGCCTCAGTTTCCCTGTGCTACCCGCCTGTCAGTTGCAGTCATACTGAAGACCCACTGGCCCCACTTGGGCCCGTCCTTGCAGAGGGGGGTTAAGGTATAATTCTCCCGCGCCCTGGCGTCCCTGGAGCCCGTCGGTTCTCCCAATTTCCTCTTCAAGGCTACCTGGGCAGGGACCACACAAAGCTGCAGCGCCTGGTCTCACCTCCAGACCTTTGGGCCTTGTTTTCCATCCCAACACTGTTTCCTGGGTTGGGGCTTTCTTCCCACGGCTCTGGGAATCCCCCGAAGCCTCAGGGAGGGCCCGGCCTGGAGTCTCCCGAGGTCTTGGGGGAGGGTAACTCGGAGACCAGGTGCAGAGGACACAGCGCGACGTCCCGAGCTCAGGCCGCAGGTGGGGCGAGGCGGGGTGGGGAGGCTGTGTGATTCGGGGGCCCAGGCGCGGGTGGGGTCGCAGGAGCCGCTAGGGCCTCACCCCCTTCCCCTCGCACAGGGCCACTGCCCCGACCGCAGATCCAGGCCCTGTGGCGGGGGCCGGTGGCCGCGGGCCACGACGCTGTTGTGCGCTGTGAGGGCCGAGTGCCTGGCGTCACCTTCGAGCTGCTGCGCGCAGGCGAGGAGGAGGCCTTGGAGATGTTTAGCACGCCGCACGCCGCGGCGGACCTGGTGCTGGCTTTCGTGGGACCCCAGCACTCGGGCAACTACACCTGCCGCTACCGCTCTTGGTGGCCCAGCACCTTCGTGTCGGAGCATAGCGACCCGGTGGAGCTCCTGGTGGCAGGTAAGGGTCCCCGTGCTGGGGCTGGGCTCCGCCTTTGCAGGCCGGGCCCAGGCAGGGTACATGGTCAGTGCAGCACCTGGAGGGTCTTGGCTTGCAGCTGACCAAGCCCCTTCTTTCCTGAGGGGCTTCCAGGAAGGAAGGCCCAGGACCACCCCGCCCCTGCATCCCACCCCATTTCTCTTTTGTCACATTTGTCTAGGGAGCTAATCCAGCTGTGGACCCAGCGTGCGACGGTACTGGCCCCGCTCCCATCGCTCCTGTGGCAGCTGGAGGCCAGGCTCCCTTCGGAGGCCAGAGGACTCTCCTTCATTCCTCCCAGGAGTTAATAAATCTTAAGACTATTTAAAATGTGTTTTAAATATTGGGTCCAGAGCAGCTCTGTCGCAGGGGAGAGGGGCAGGGGACTGAGATCCTGTGTTCTGAAAGTCAATGGGCTCTGGGTTGGGTCCTGGAGGAGGCATGGAGGACTAGCTCCTGGGTTCACACTTTTCTGGTTTTTTTTTTTTTTTTTTTTTTTTTGGCGGTACTGAGGATTGAACCCAGGGGCATTCTACCTCCAAGCTACACCCCCAGCCCTATTTTTCTTTCTTTCTTTCTTTCTTTCTTTCTTTCTTTCTTTCTTTCTTTCTTTCTTTCTTTCTTTCTTTCTCTTTCCTCCCTCCCTCCCTCCCTCCCTCCCTCCCTCTTTCTTTCTATTTTTTCCGGTACCGGGGATTGAACCCAGGGGTGTTCTACCTCCAAGCTACACCCCCGGCCCTATTTTTTATACTTTATTTTAAAACCAGGTCTCATGAAGTTTCGGAGGGCCTCACTAAGTGGCTGAGGCTGGCCGGCAACCAGGATCCTCCGGTCTCCGCCTCCCAAGTACTGGGATTACAAGCGTGTGCCACCACACCCAGCTGGGTCCACACTTTTCAAGATTCCTTCCTGCCCTCTTCTGTCAAGCAGCCTCTGACTCCCCAGGAGCCTGTGTCTGGCCCCCAGACATGCTCAATCCTGCCTTGACCCTATCAGTCTCTAACCCCTGGAGGTTCAGAGAGCATGGGGCTGTGGAAGTGGCTAGATTCCTGTTCTTCAGCTGTACCTCAGCTCTAAGCCCCACACCCTCTGCTTTTGTGGGTAGTGGGAATTACCCAGTGGCATTCTACCTCTGAGCTATTCCCCAGCCCCCCTTTTTTTGTGGTACTGGGGATTGAACCGAGGGGCATTCTACCTCTGAACTACACCCCAAGCCCTATTTTTTATTCTTTATTTTGAAACAGGGTCTCACTAAGTTGTGGAGGGCATATATAGCTGAGGCTGCAGTGAACCTGCAATCCTCCTGTCTCAGCCACCCAAATATGATTACAAGCGTGCGCCACCACATCCAGCTCGTTTGTTTGTTTTTTTTGAAGCAGTCTCCATAAATTTCTGAGGCTGAGCTGGGCATGGTGGTGCATGCTTATAATCCCAGTACTTGGGAGGCTGAGAAAGGAGGATCGCAGGTTCATAGTCAGCCTCAGAAACTTAATGAGGCCTTCTGCAACTTAGTGAGACCCTCTTTCAAAATAAAAAATAAAATAGGGCTGGGGGTGTAGCTCAGAGGTAGAATGCCTCTGGGTTCCATCCCCAGTAACACACACACACTTGCAGAGGCTGGCTTCAAATTTGCAGTCAGCCTCCCAAATACTGGGATTACAGGTGTGTTTCAGCCAGTTGGGCTAGCTCTAAGCTCCTTTGTCCCACCTGTTACCCCCCTGTATCACTGTCCAGTCACTGCTTGATAAATATTTGTGTGTGTGTGTGTGTGTGTGTGTGTGTGTGTGTGTGTTACTGGGGATTGAACCCAGAGGCATTCTACTTCTTAGCTACACTCCTAGCCCTATTTTTATTTATTTTGAAATAGGGTCTCACTAAGTTGCTGAGAGCCTTTCTAAGTTGCTGAGGCTATCCTTAACCCACGATCCTCTTGTCTCAGCCTTCCAAGTACTCTGCCTGATAAATTGTTTAAGGAATTTGCCTGTTTCATGGAGGGAGTCTGATTTACTGCCATAGTAATAGTTCATAATCTACATTTGTGTTTGGCCAGGCATGGTGGCATGTGCATGCTTGTAATCCCAGTACTTGGGAGGCTGAGACAGGAGGATCATAGGTTCACAGCCACCCTCAGCTATTTACTGAGGCCCTCTGCAACTTAGTGAGACTCTGTTTCAAAATAAAGAATAAGCCGGGTGTAGTGGCACATGCTTGTAATCCCAGTACTTGGGAGGCTGGGACCAGAGGATCCAGTTTCGCGGACAGCCTTAGTTACTTAGTGAGGCCCACTGCAACTTAGTGAGACCCTGTTTCAAAAATAAAGAATAAAAAATAGGGCTGGGGGCATAGCACGGGGGTGTAGTGCCTGGAGGTAGAATGCCCCTAGGTTCAATCCCTGGTACCGCCAAAAAAAAAAAAAAAGAAAAAAATATATAAATTGAACCCAGGGGCACTCTACCTCTGAGCTACACCCCCAGCCCTATTTTTGTTTTATTTATTTTTATTTTTGGGGTACTGGGGATTGAACCCAGGGGCATTCTAGCTCCAGCTATACCCCAGCCCTTTATATTTTTGAAACAGGGTCTCACTAAGTTCCTGAGACTGGCCTTGAACCTTTGATTCTCCTGTCTCAGCCTTCCAAGTACTGGGATTAGAAGTGTGAGCCAACACATCCAGCTTCATTTGTTCCTATTGTCTGTTTTCTGTTTTGTTTGCCTCTATTAGTTGTTATTCCATTTCTTCTATTTCCTTCTGATTTAATTTGTCTGAGCCTGGAGTTTCATTTTCCAGAGTGTTTTAAATTGTTTGGTAGATATAGGACCACTCCATTTCTTTGGTTTTCCATTTCTTTGGTTAATTCTAGTAGTTTTGGCATTCAAGGAAACAGTGCATTTCATCTAAGTTGTTCAGTTTAATTATATGGAGATATGCAATGTATTCCTTTATTTTATTATGGGGTCGGTAGTGATATACCCTGTTTCCTTCCTCCCCCCCCCCCCGGTACTGGGAATTGAACCCAGGGGCATTCTACCTCTGAGCTACACCCCCCAGCACTATTTTTTTTGAAACAGGGTCTCACGGAGTTGTTTAGGGCTTTGTTAAGTTGCTGAGGCTGGCCTAGAACCTGCAATCCTCCTGACTCAGCCTCCCAAGTACTGGGATTACAGGTGTGCGCCACCATGCCCTGCCTGTTATGGTTATAACGGTGCTGTGGGCTCTTTTCCTGGATTCAAATAGATATGTTGAATTGGGAAAATTAAAGAACTGATAGACAGCTCTGTTGCAGCTTAAGCAAGAAATAGAAAGGGAAGAGAAAAGCAGCATGCTGGGAAGACACGCTGGAGAGCCTGAAATGGAACTCTCCCTCCTCTCTGACCCCCGGCCCTCAAACACAGTTTTATTTCTGGTATTTCCTTATCTAGGTTACCAAGTCAATGGGCTAGCAACTCATTTTCTCAGGCAGGTGGTATTATCTTGTCTCTGGACAGTTCACTCACTAAATGCAGGTGCCGATAATCTTTTTTTTTTTACCTCTGCTGTATCAGTTGCCCATCAATTATTGGTGCTTTGAAGTAACATGGGGTTTTCATCCTGCATACCAAGGCCAGGTCACAGAGAAAAAGGGAGACAGAGGCACTGATTGCTGCCAGTGCGGCTGTGTGTAATCTCCAAGAGCAAGGCATAGGCTCTTGCTATCTTTATAGCTTTAAGATGTGCCAGGCAGAGCTACTGTGTGATCTCAGGGCTTTTAACTGCTTTTATATATATATATATATAATTTTTTTTTTTTTTTTTGCGGTACCGGGGATTGAACGCAGGGGCGTTCTACCTCTGTGCTACACCCCCGGCCCTATTTTTTATACTTTATTTTGAAACCGGGTCTCACAAAGTTGCGGAGGGCCTCACTAAGTAGAGAGAAAGAGAGACAGGGAGAGAGAGAGAGACAGAGACAGCTGAGGCTGGCCGCGAACCCGGATCCTCCGGTCTCCGCCTCCCAAAGTACTGGGATTACAAGCGTGTGCCACCATGCCCGGCTGCTTTTATATATATTTTTAAGACTCTAATTGCTTCTACATTCTTACTATGGGTTAGCATCAGGGCAAAGGAGAGGGGAGGGGACGTTCTGAAGTATAACAGGCAAAGCTGCAGTCCTTCCCTGCCTGAGTGCCTGCGCAGCACCCAGGCTCTGACCGCCTTTTACATTTTTATTAGGAATCAATACGGGGGCAATTTCCCAATACCGGCACACTGCCCTTCCTTTCTTTTCAAAGAATCAGGTTTTGCCAGGCGTGGTGGCGCATGCTTGTAATCCCAGTACTTTGGGAGGCGGAGACTGGAGGATCCGGTTCCCGGCCAGCCTCAGCTCCTGCACGCACGCGTGCGCACGCTCTCTCTCTCCCTGTCTCTCTCTCTTTCTGTCTCTCTCTCTCTCTCTCTACTTAGTGCGGCCCTCCGCAACTTTGTGAGACCCGGTCTCAAAATAAAGTATAAAAAATAGGGCCGGGGGCGTAGGGTGGAGGTAGAACGCCCCTGCGTTCAATCCCCAGTACCGCAAAAAAAAAAAAAAAAAGAATCAGGTTTTGGGGTTGCTGACTATGTCTATTGGTTTTCTGGGGGGATCGCAGGTTCTTGGCCAGCTTCAGCTACTTAGTGAGGCCCTCTGCAACCCAGTGAGACCCTGTTTCAAAATAAAGAATA
>PVJS01021983.1:0-30673 GCA_004027185.1 Glis glis
CGCTACACCCCCGGCCCTATTTTTTTTATACTTTATTTTGAAACCGGGTCTCAGGAAGTTGCGGAGGGCCTCACTAGGTTGAGAGAGAGAGAGAGACAGGGAGAGAGAGAGCTGAGGCGGCCGCGAACCTAGATCCTCCGGTCTCCGCCTCCCAAAGTACTGGGATTACAAGCGTGCCCCACCACACCTGGCTACATTCCAGCTCTTAATTATCATTACTACCCAGTGAGTTCAACCTCTTAGGTTGAAAATGGAAAAGAGGGGTTAAGACAACAGCAGCCCTGTGGTGGCTGAGCTTACAGTGAACTGTGATCACTCCCCCATGAAGCAATGCAGCCACACGGAGCCTGCCTCCTGCCGAAGCATCGCCACCACTTGGCTTTCTTACCCAAGGTCCAGCCACCCACTGAAGGCCTTCACCGTCTTTCTGAGGTGGGTAAAAGTTGTGTTCCACTATAAATATGTCTACCCTTAGGACTGGCATATTAAACTTGTTTTAATGAAAGAGAAGAATGAAGGAAGTGAATACAGGCTACAAATAATGTTCACTGCCCCTTGGAGAGATTATTATGGAGCTAGGAAATATCGGTTTAAAATCAAATGGAGAGAGATCAGTTTTTAAAGGGATAGAGCCTACAGAAATTCACAGAGAAGCATGTTTCCCTGCAAAGGTGAGGCACTCTCTAACAGTAGCCCACTTCCCCACTGTGTTAGAGGTCGTTTCTTTCTTCTACTATATTTGCCATATAACTATGACTGACCATTTTCCGTTTCTCAGGATTATGAAGGGTGACTCTGCAAAGAGACAAAGTGGTCTCCACATGACACAAACCTGCATCCTGATATTAAGGCCTACAAGATACAAAGAGGATTGGAAAACGGACTGCATTTCAACCCTGTATTTGGCTATTCTGGCCAAGTAAGAGCAGCCATGGGTAAGACAGAGCTGCGAGGGGGTGACGGGACACGGGCTGGCGGGCTGGGACCTGTTCCTGGTGTGCCACACTCACCTTGCCCTCCTGGATGGTGACGACATCGGGGAGACCGCCCAGCACCCGGGCTCGATCTGCAAGACAGGCATTTCTGGTTAATCACTGTAGCAGCAGCTCACAAAACCACCCCGGGGGGGGGGGTGAATTCCCCAATTTAGTTTTCCCTCTCCTGACAGTTATTTCATACTGTTATCAATATGCAAAA
The DNA here is from genome assembly GCA_004027185.1 of Glis glis. Taxonomy (NCBI): domain Eukaryota; kingdom Metazoa; phylum Chordata; class Mammalia; order Rodentia; family Gliridae; genus Glis; species Glis glis. Next base: position 1,198 of record PVJS01021983.1, read on the forward strand.
TAAGAAAACAACCCAGTGTTTCGGGCCTTTAATCCCTCTTTACCCACGTTTCGTGAGTGGGGGGGTGCCTGCAGTGGTACCTGAAACACTGCTTTGTCACTTTAAGACCTGCTCTTCAACGTTCACGGCTCTTTTCAGCCTTTTTGCAGCTTAGTGGGGCTAAGCCCGGGGGGGGCAGAACAGACCTTAGTGGACAGCCCCCCAGCCCGCGTGGCCTCTGTTGAACACTGGGTGCACACGGGCAGTGCTGTGTGCTGGGGCCTCGGAGGCTCCTGCAGATGTGGGCGTTCCTTGAGGCCTTCCCTACAGACCTGCCTTTTCTTGTCTCCTGGTGGTTCTTGGCAGTGCCGTGCAGGCCGCTCTCTATAGCTGAGTGTAAAGCGCCAGAGGAGGGGACAAAGTACTGGGCGGGTGCTGAAATCCTGGCTGGCGCCCTGGGTCAAGCCATAGATGCTCTGGGTATGACTGCCGGAGCCCCTGGGGAGGTGCTTCTCGGTAATACACCTCCAGCGCATCCTCTCCGGCACCACGCAGTGTCACCAGCCCTGCATCTTTAGGCCTACTTCAATTGATTCGTAATGCTTGACCCTCGTTTCCATGCTCCACGGAGTCAGGTTTGAGCAAAACGTGACCTCATTCTACCGCTGAGTCGGCGATGCTGCTGCTAAGCCCTGCCCGTCCCCTGGTCCCCTGGGTGCCCTGCTGTGTGCTATCAGGCTAGTGACCTTGCAGGCAGGGTCTCCATCTCCTGGCTGTAGAGTGGATGAGGGTGGGTTTGCATGAGACCTGTGGGCATTAAATTTCCAAGCCTGCTCCCCAGTATCCATGGGATTCCCTTGAGATGCCTGAGAGATGGTGCAGAGGGGCCCTGGCTCCTTAAGCCCAACTTCAATTAAGAGAGGCTAAGCTTTGCCTTTGTCATACATTGGGTCTGTGCAGAAGACTTTGTTTTTTGTTTTTTTTTTTTGCGGTATCGGGGATTGAATGCAGGGGTGTTCTACCTCCACGCTACGCCCCCGGCCCTATTTTTTATACTTTATTTTGAAACCGGGTCTCACGAAGTTGCGGAGGGCCTCACTAAGAAGAGAGAGAGAGAGAGAGAGACAGGGAGAACGAGAGGGAGAGAGCTGAGGCTAGCCGCGAACCCGGATCCTCCGGTCTCCGCCTCCCAAGTACTGGGATTACAAGCATGCGCCACCACGCCCGGCTTAGAAGACTTTGAAGTAAGTATTCCATGGCTTATAAAAGAATGAAATCTCAGAGCCAGAGAGCCCTAAGGTGTCTTCCAGCTCTAAAGAGTGCGTGACCTGGAGGACCAGGCTCCTTGTCCACAGAGGAGTTCAAGGACCGGGAGAGGTGGGAGACGCTCTTGGATGTGCGCCTTGCTCAGTTCATCCAGGAGTGGGAGGGACAAGCTTGACACCAGACCAGAGCAATGGCCCCGCTCTCACTCCCGCATCATGCTTCTCTGCCCGGGGTTCTGCCATCTGCCCTTTATTGGCTCGCGGCAGCTTCACAAAGCAGAGCCTGAGCTGGGGCAGGGAGAGGGAGACAGGATGGAAGGGAAATGGTACAGGTGGAAGGTTCGGAGTCCCGTGTGCGGGCCTGGGGCCACTGGGAAGGGCAGGGCGACTTTCCTTCTCACTCCTCCTCCCAGGTCCCTCTGTTCCATCCAGCTCAGGACCAACTCTACAAATTAACCCATGACAATATTTAAGTCCCATCTCCCACACTGAGAAAGAAACCGAATTAGTACGATGGATTAGTCAGAGACTCCTGGGATCCTGCAGGGGTGTTGGATTTCTAAAAAAATTATCTCCACGTGTAATATGTCCATGTGGGCTGTTCCATACAATGAAAGTAAGAAAGGCCTTATTTGGCAGTTTTCATCTTATAGGGGCTCTCAGGAAAATGCTTGGTACTTGCTGGGAACAAGTTATAGCGATTTATCTGATGTCAGATTTACAATGTTTCTTTTTGCTAATGTAGATACCCCCCCCACACATTGTGCCTGCAAGTAACTGTCAACCTACGAGTGATTTGCACCCCAAGAGATTTCTCGGGATGTCTGGGTGGTAGCTCCAGTCAAGAGCTGGGTCACATTCTTACGATGTAACCAGAGACCTTCTTTCCACAGACATTCTTACTCACAGGACTAAAATGAAAACAGATGTAGAACACCTAAGATTTAAAAATGAAGGGAGGAAGGAAAAAGGACATAAAACCCCACTTTTACTCTCCTCCATCTGTAGTTATAATAGCAGAAGGGAATTGTATTTCAAATCTCCACGTGGTTTACTTACTTTTCTCTGCAATGGCAGCTTGTCTGTGGTTGAGAGAGACAAACAAACATAGAAAAAAAGAAGAGTTTGGTTTTAGTGTTACTTCGAAGTAGCGGCCTTGACCACATGTTACTGCCGTGGAGACCGCGCTCTACTCAATAGAACGGTGGGAAGCAGGCTCTAATTGCACTTGCCCAGACAAAAGACTCACACTCAGGCGGGGGGCAGAACACAAGGTCCTGGGGATGTTACTCACACAAGTGGCATTTTCCAGGAAAGGGGACTTACTTTAACCTCTGGAATTCAGCAAAGGCTTCGTCATAGGCTTTAAGAGAAAAAAGAAAAGTTAGAATTTTCTCATCAGAATTGACAACACACGGGGACCGACTGAAACACAGCTGGAGGGCACTGTGCGGGGTGCAGCCCTACTCAACCCGCTTTGAATGAGTCGGCCCGAGTCGGCCCGTGTGTTCGCTCCATCGCTACCCGCACTCAACCAGTCAAGCCAATACTTTCTAGGTAGAACAGAAGAAAGAGTTGATTTTAGAAGCTTCCCCCCTCAGTGCGAGACCTTTAATCCTTTAAGCAGGAAGGCTGTGATTAGCTCCACCCATGAAACATGAGAATAAAAGCCTGTTTCAAATAACAGTTGGCTGTCTACTCAGCATCCCTGGCATCAAAGCAGCTTCCTCTAAGTTATTCCTGACGTCACAGGCGCCTCGCTAGACAGCTAAATGTTGTTATGTTGTGTTTTCTGGTCTGATTACTTGGGCGAAAGGGCATGGTGAGTTAGGGTCACCATGGTTCGTGCCAAGGCTTTCCTGAAGCAGTGTTTCTTATTCCATGATGGAGCTGAGGTGAAAGACTAGTGAGACAAGGGCATGAGAACCAGGGTGCTCCAAAACCCTTTCTTCCCTGTGCCTGCGGAGGAAGCTATTTTGACCGAAGACTTCGGGCCAAAGGAGCTTTGTTCTGAAACCCTTCTCATTTTGTCTTTTGGCTCCTCTGTGGTCTAGGAATCATAATATTTTAAGTTTGCAGAGACTCCCAAACTTACCGGCTTACCATCCCCTTTTCAGAAAAAAAAATGACTCGGTGCCCCCCTGGGTGCTTCTGTTGCCCCCTTATTTTTATTCAATGTCCCCCAATTGTACCCAAGGCTGCTACTGCTCCCCTGAATCCTTCTAGTGCCTCCCACCCAGGGACGGTGTTGCCCGCTTTGGGGATCTATGGTTTACAGAATACTTAATACTAGTCCACCACCCTCATTTTACAGATGAGAAACATAAGTTCATGCTTCAAGTTGCTGGTCCTTATTTTTTTTCTCACCTGCAAATGACCAAGGGACAAGTTAAGCTAAACCAGGCTGAGAGTACAGGACTTTTCCTGGTCCCCACACCACATTGAAGAAGAAAGGGGCACAGTTGAGCCAATCTGTATTTGATGGTAGTGACAGCGCTGGTAAGGAACCTGTGGCTTAAGGGGGTGTGTGAAGGTGAAGTTATATAAGGTTTGGTGAGCCAGAGAGTAAAAAAAAAATTTTTTTTGAGCTACACCCCCAGCCCTTTTTATTTTTTGTTTTGAAACAGAGTCTCACTAGGTTGCTGAATGTCTCTCTAAGTGGCTAAGGCTGGTCTCAAACCTGTGATCCTCGTGTCTCAGCCTCCCAAGTAGTAGGATTACAGGTGTGCACCACTACACCTGGCTAAAAATAACTTTTAAAAAAGTTTAAAGTCTATCCACCACTTATTACTTCCCCCTTTCTACTGTATTTCAGATGGTCAGAAGGACTGTGGAAGGAATCCCCAATCACTGTGTCTGTGAAGCAGTCAAGGTGTGGCTCAGAAAGTCCAAGTCCCTCAGGAGGAGACACTCCCATGACTACAAACCCTCGGCCAATTGCAGGCATGATGGGTGGGTGAGGTAAGGATAAGGGGATTTGGCAAAAGAAAAAAAAAAGACAGAAAACCTCAACACAGGCTTGTAAAGCTGCTCTCCCTAAATTACTAATCTATTCTCTGAGGATAAAAAAAACTAAGAGTTACTGCATATTTTGATTGTATTTTAATATACAAAGAAGTGGAATAAAAAGTCAGTCCACAGTCTCCTTTAGTGACTTTCATGTAGACTTTTTTATTTCTTTAGGAAAGAATAGGAAGAAGAGTATCATATTGGGAGAGGGAGAAATAGCACAGTGTTTTTAACTTTTTGCTTGTAACTTTGAGAATTTTAACTAATAATTATGCATCACCTTTGCTATTTGCTTTTTGGAAATCTTTCGCATGCATCTTTACTGTCTTTTCCTCCTCCCCGTCCTTTTCCAGAACCCCTTATTCTCTCGGCAGATGACCAGGAAATCTGGGACCACAAGGACTCAGACTCTCCAACTTCCTTGTGTCCTCAGTATCAGCTTTTGCTTCTTCACATCCGCCCCCCACCCTAGTTCTGGAAGAGCGTCCTCACTCCTTTCCAGAGTCAACACTTCCGCTCCACCCTTGTCTCACACATCAGTCATTCACAGCCTCAGTCCTTCCGACACCCCTGGTTTCTTGGACTCTGTGAATATGCTCAAACTCTAATCATCGTAAATGATTTCTTTTTGGTGGTGGTACTAGGGATTGTATCCAGGGGGTTCTACCACTGAGCTACAACCCCAGCCCTTTATATTGAGACAAAGTCTCACTAAGTTTCCGAGGCTGGCCTCGAACCTGTGATCCTCCTGTTTTAGCCTCCCAAGTACTGGGATTAGAGGCCTGTGCCACCACCAGCCTGGTCTCTATAGCGAGTTTGAATGTGCAGAGAATCAGTTTACCTTGTCCAGAAAGATCCACTGTCTTCTGATGTCCAGTTTTGCCATCAAAGAGCTCCATCACATATTTCCCTTTGTCATTCGGAGTGGGCTCATTGATCTGTAGCCAGATCTGCTCCCCAGTGACCCCGCTCTTAACTCTGTCTGTGTACTTAATACCAGTCCCACTGTTAAAATCAAGGAAAGCATTGTTACCGTTCGCTTTCATGCAGAGCTGATTCTTTCCTCTGTCTCTTACCATAAACCTTTATTGGTTTTCAAAAAACATGGGGTCTGCACATATTATTCTTCTGTTTCACAGAAATTATGGGCTCTGAAGCACAGTTCTCAGTTGAACTCCAAGGCTCTGGGTCCGATAGTCTGAGCATTTATTTAACCCCCGCATAGCAGACTGGGGCCCAGGGCAGATAATACACCAATACTTCTCAGTGGTATTAATTATCTTTGTTTTGGTTTTGGTTTCTTTGTAGGATTAAGGAAACCCATAAAGCTGAAAGGCCAAATTACATACTGTTTTGCTGCATAATTCATGCAGATGGTCTATGGCTATAACCGAATTTTATAAACTAGTAAAAAACACTTATAGAGGCTCATCTGGGCTTGACATCTATTGACATATGTGATTTCAAACTATTTAAAACATATGTAAATATGCACTTGATAACAAGAGCCAAGAGTGAATGAAAATCGGAGTGGCTGCCAAAACGAACGCGGCACGTGCTCTGTTCCTGGATGCGAGGTTCTCAGTAGTCTATAGTAGGTCACGAACAGACCCATGCATTGTATTCTCTGTAAGAGAATAATAGGAACATAGCCCTTAGTACTGTGATCTGACTTTCTAGAAATGCTACTGTTATAGATGAAATAAGAGAAAGGTAGGTGGACATACTCTCATGCTGTTATAAGAAACTTCATGAAGAGCTTGCAGAAATGTGAGGACATAAGAAAAAAAGGCAGCATGCAAAACAGAGGAAAGATTGGAAGGAAGTATCCCCAAATGTTCATATTTTGGCTATTAAAACTATAGATGATATCTATTGTGAATTCTTTCTACTTTGTAATATGTTATTATAAATGTATTTTCTTAAACAAGCATGTACTGTTGATAGTTGAAATAAACAAGATTAACTTTAAAAAACACAAATCTTCACCAAAAAAGATTTAGCTTACAAATATTTAGTATTTTTCTTATACCACAATATTCTTCAAAGATTTATTTATATATCTAAAAAGATAGTAGAAATTTAAATGCCATAAAGTGTAGGGTAAAGGACCCCATCTGTACACCCACAGATTTAAACCTGAGCGATAGACATGTCTTAGAGAATTAGACAGAAAGACTGGGCTCTGGCTATATAGTGCCTTAAGTATGTTAAGTACTTCAGATAGAATGGGTATTATTGCTCCTATTTCATAGAAAACTGAGATTCATAAGATTAAATGACTTGCCTAAGATTACAATTGAAGATAGGAGCAAAATCAAGACTAAAACCCATTTTAAGGTTTTTCTCATTCTGCCACAGACCTACAGACAGCCAAGACAATCCTTGATTCCTGAGTCTTTCACAGGCTCCTAAAGGTATAAGAAACTCATGTAAGCTGGCAAGACCAAATAATGTGAAAAGTTTATGCCTTGCTAGTCTAACATCAATTTCCTCAAAACATATTACCAATGCTCTCATTTTTTGGAACAACTAATTCTTTAAGAGATGATATAAAGCTTTTTGATTGATGGTTCAAATAATTTTACTTCTCTCATTCTTCATATTGATATATTGGAATGTCCTAGATGTCACAGAGGAATTTCCTCGAATTTGATCTATTTTAACTTGTAATTATGTTCCTAAAATATATTCTGAACTAAATAGAACAAAAGAATGACTCCAAGCATTCCACACTAGAATTTTACTGTTTCTTATTTTTAGAACTCTGGAAATGAGTATTAATAACAATAAAACAATATTTGACATAAAAGTAAAGCCATTTTAAAGAAAACATAAATGACTGCTTTGTGGGACCCATCTCTGGTCAATTGTTCAATCTAGACCTTTTTTTCCTTCTTCTTCTTCTTCTTTTTTTTTTTTTGCAGTGCTGGGGATCCAACCCAGGGGCTTGTGCATACTAGGCAAGCAATCTACCACTGAGCCGCACCCCAGCCCTAGACTTTTTTAAAGTTATATTTATTTTTAAACAGATAATGTAGAAACTTAAAAATTGTACATATTAATGGGGTAACATGATATTTTGATTCAAGTATATATTATATAATATTTAAATCAGTTGAAACATATCTATCTTCTCAAACACTTATTTCTTTATAGTGAAAATTCAAAACCCTTTCTTCTAGCTTTTTGAAATGGAAGCATATTTTGTTGTCTATCGTCACCCTACTGTGCAGTAGCACACCAGAACATCTTGCTCTCATCTAACTTTAACTTAGTACCCACCGGGCAAGCTCTCCCCACGCCCCCCCCATTCTAAGCTATTAAAGCCACTGGAACGGTGAGGTGGTGAGGTGCCATGATGAGCCGGCTGTGGAGTGAGGCTGCCTGGGCGCAGCCCTCTGAGCCCCCTCTTAGCTGAGTGCCCTTGGTGAAGTCACCTCCCGGAGCCTGAGCGTCACTGAAGTAAGGGGCGCCACTGCACAGAGTTGGGAATGTGAAATAATCCACAACTCCAAAGGGCCTGGAATGGCGCCCAATGTGCTGCCAACGCCCACTGAAGGTGAAACATAAGTAAGCATTGTTACCTGCAGCCTCCTGGGGATGCCACAGGACCTACTTCTCATGGGGCTCTGAAAACCATTTGATAGTTTAGAATGAAGGTCCACTGCTGCCTAAGATTGGACTGAAGGTGGCCAGACCCCCAAATTGCCCACACCAGGCCTCTATTCTCTTCCAGCTCAGGAAGCTCAGAGATTAAGGACACTGTCAGAATCGGGCAGGGGAGGCCTGGTTTGATTTAGAAACCTATTTTGGCTCTTGGAATCCCAGAGGTGAACTTGAATAGGATCCCTCTATATCTCCACAAAGGCAGCCTGGGATGAGGACAGATCTTCAGGCTCAATTCAGATCAAACATACATCCCCTAGGGCATCCTGAGATCTCCAAAGCTTTCCCAGGGTGGACAAGAAACAGGCCAATGCCTAGCTAAGCCCATTGCTGTAAATAGCAGTGATGCGCTGGGCTCCTCGGGATGAGGCTGATGCACATCACGGGCACCTGGTGCCTCCTGGTGCCTCCTGGTGCCTCCTGGTGCACACAGCTTTGGTTTTGTTTCAGGCTACAGACCTTATTGAAGAGAGGGCCGAGAATGGGTGTGCATGCCCAGCGAGGCAGAGGATCCCAGCAACTGCAGGTGAAGTCTCCCTTACAGAGCTGTCTGTGAACTGTGATGCTTCTTAGATCAAAGGAAGATGGACTGCAGCCATGACTGGCCTTACCATGAGCACGTTGAGGGAAAGAGCAAAACTTTGAGTAAAGGAACCGCCTGGGCATTTCTATCCTACGTTCCCCAATGTCAGACTTGAGAATTAAGGAACAGGGCTTTTTTTTTTTTCTTCCCTGATGGAGAAAAAAAATCTCTACTGAGCAAGTAAGCTTCCATTTACTTACTTGTGGGACCAGTTAACTTTCAAATCATCCAGGTAGTAAGTAACGAAAGAGTACAGCCGGATGCCCTCAGCTGTGCTCTGGATTTTCAGGTCTGTAGCAGACAATGCTGAAAGAAGAAAAGAGCATGTTTCACGCGCCTGTGAGTCCACCCAGGCGGGAGAATAATGAAGCATGATTGTGGTGAGAACATTTTAAGTTACCTATTTTCCTGCATACTTCAGTCATCAGTTCTTGGAAGGCTGTGGAGAGAGGTTCATAGCCAAGATTTTAGAAAACACGCTCACTGCAGGTCAAATCTCATATCACTAGCTCTTAAAATTCTCTGGGTGGTGGAACACTGGGCACAATGTGAATTTCTTGACCAAGTGAAAATTAGTAATGTGAATTTGTTGACCAAATGAAAACTAGTGCTCTTCGAGGAATAACTGAACTGCTATCAAGTTTGCAAAGGTCTCTGCTTCTTTTGATATATTTTTCCTCTAATTCTTTGTAATTAACACCGTATTTACATTTTAGAGGAAGAGCCACATTGAGATTTCTAGGAAGGTCCTTGGCTTTAGGATTCTCTTTCTCCTCAAGTCCCAGGAAGCCTTAGTTACAGTACAAGAAGTTTTCTTATCTGTGTCATCGATTCATAATGAATTAACCATCTATGTCGCCTGGCCTCCCTCGGCTTAATAATGCTTTTTGCCATTAAACTTGCCTCCCCCAAGAGAGGGAGGTGGAATCAAAGTCAGTCTCCAGCTGTTTGTTAGCAATACTGTTAGAAGATCTTGTTCAGGAACAAAACTGGAAGCTTGGGGGTCACACGTAGGTTTTCATTATGATGTATTTGCCCTTAGTAGTCTCTGAAAAACTGAAATTGCTTTCCTGCACTAAAAACTGCGAGGCTTCAAATTTCATATATAAATCTCTTGCCACCCTTAACAATCGACTATTTTCCAATGTGCTCTTCACAGGAGTTTTTGATCCTGGAACATTTTTATAGTGTTGAGACAAAAATGATGATTTAAATAGAAAACAGAGCCTTGGTGCCCTGTGGACTATAAATTCTCTGAGGATCAGAAGTATTCTTTTGACTTCTAGAAAGACCAAAAGTGAAGTATTTTTGAATAAAACTGCAGTTCACTCTGCTGGAATTTCAATTAAACCAAAAGCTGTGGACAAAAAAAATCAGCATGACCTCACTTGTCAGCCCAGCCTCCATCGTAATTCTGGTAACCTGTATCTACATACAGCACACATGATTGGCCCCCAGCAGTTGGTGGACTGACCTTCATCCACAAGCTTCAATCTGCTCTTATCTTTTCCTCGGTCATCTTTCAGGATAACTTCATAAAATCCAGCATCTTTCTTGGAAAACTAAGGGGAGAGTCGATATACCATATTGCAGCTTAGTGTAACTCAGGGTATGGTTTTTAAGGACCTTGGTTTACAAACTGCCACCAAATACACATTGAACAAATACCTCACCATGCATGATGAACAGTTCATAGTTGTATCTATAATAATTTGCCCAGCTACTAATCCTGATTTTTAATCATCTAAGGCTATAATTGAAGTAAAAGTTTTTAAGCCTTTTGCTATGTCTTTATTTATAAAAAAACTAATAATCACATATATGAAAGTTGTACTCATTTAGACAAAACATGGATGAAAATCTACATACTTAAGTGAGTACTGTGTTTGACTATCTCTGTACTTTTAGGAAACAAGTTATCATGAAGCTTAAGAACAAACAAAAAAGAAGCCCCTTAATTGCCCATATAAAAAAAATAATACAAAAAGCAAGAGTTGTAGCATCCAGCTAGTATTGGTTGGATATTTGACAAGTTTATGCATATCACAGGTAAGAGAAGCTTGTGTTTCTATAGCATTTAGAAGTAAACTATTATAAATCTCCTGGGAATGAAATGAATACAGAACCTAGTTTCTATTTGGGGGGCAAATGTAGGGTGCAGAGTTAAAATATTACATTTATAACTACCTACCTCAGTTATAAGCAGGGTGCATATGCCATCCTTAAAGTCGTGCTTTTCATCCACTGAGATCTCCCTCTCATCTTTGTACCAAATGATATGAGTCTCTTTCTTAATATTTGCCACCTAGAAGAGAAAATGTAATTATCCTCCTTGAAATAAGGAAATGTTACTCTTAGGAAACTAAGTAGCTCTGTCTTCTCCTTCTCCTTTTTCTTGTTCGGATGGAACCTGTGCCGGTATTGAAAAATTGCTCTGGTATTGATTTCCAATAAAATGTAAAAGGCAGGCACTCAGGCAGGGAGAGGCAGCAGCTTGACCTGTTACACACTTGAGACTCTCTTTGTCCTAATGATTAACCCATAATAAGAATAAAGAGGCAATTAAAGCCTTTTTGTCTTAGGAATACGTAGAGGCCAAGCCTCTAGCCCTAAAAATATAAAAACAACTAAAAGCCCTACGATCACAGTGACTCTGCCTGGTGCATTTTAAAACTGTAAAGACAGCAAGGGCCGTGTGTCTTGTTCTTAGAGATGACACACAGCTGCACTGGCTGCAACTAGTGCCTCTGTTTACCTCCTATTCTTTGTCGCCCAGCCTTAGTAAACTCCATGGGTTACTTCAAAGCACCCAGATTGGATGGGCAACCAATACAGCACAATATAATAGAGGTAAAAACAAGGTAAATTATTGACCCCTGCACTTAGTATACTGTCCGGAGACAAGAAGGCACCACCTGCCTAAGAAATAAGTTACTAGCCTGTTGCCTTGGTAAAACTGATAAGAACATACCAATGTGAAAATTGTATTGAAGGGCCGGGTCTGAGGGGGAGGCAGAGTTCCATTTTCGGGCTCTCCTGTGTGCACGCTGCTTTTCTTCTCTTTCCTTTCTATTTCCTACTGACTTTGTAATAAAAATTTGTTTAAGCTGCAACTGAGCTGCTTGTTAGTTTTAATTTCCTGATTCAGCAAATTTTATCTGAATTGAGGAAAAGAGCCCACAGCGCTGCTTCCACCATAACAGAACTGAGGGGCATTCTACCTCGAAGCTATACCCTCAGCCCTTTTTATTTTTTGTTTTTGAAACGGGATCTTGCTATGTTGCCCAGTGTGGATCTTGTCTCCTTGTACCTGAGCTGTGATCTGGAGGTGGCAAAGGGGACAGCTACCATGTGGACTCCCGCAGGAGGGGAATGCTCAGCACTCCTTGCAGAAGAGCCGGGGGTCCTCCCCAATGCTGTAGAGTACACTATGCCAGCTGTGGTCCAGGGTGGTCGCCTGAGTCTGAAGGTTTAGCTGCATCGACTCCACCAATCGGAATGCGACTGTAAATTGCTAGATTTATACAAATGACTATCATAATAAGAAAGAGCTAGGGGAGGATAGAGGAAGGCTCATTCTCCCTGGACTGAAAAGGGGGAGACCTTAGAAAGGTGACTGAGTTTGAGAAAGGATTTTGCCAGAGAAATTGAAAGCAGAAGGCCTTGGGACAGCAGCATAAATATATAATATGTGAATATTCACACCCCATTTCTAGTCTCCCCTTGGTTCAGAATCAGGGGAACAGGCCAGTTCTCCTGAAGAAAGCCATCAGAACAGGACAGCGGCTCACCTCCAGAGGGAAATGGAGTGCAGAAAGAGGAGGGATGTGTGGGCTCTGGGAAGGGATGGTTTACTGGGAGGGGCCACACGGATACCAAGCGAGCAGGGACAGCATAGCAGTGGCGCCAGGATGACAGGAAGAGGAGGAGGGTTTTAGCGGCTGCTCAAGAAATAGTTTTTCAAGCTTTGTTATTCACCTGGAATTTTGTTTGTTTGTGGTACTGGGATTGAACCAGGGGCATTCTATCTTTGAGCTACACCCCAGCCCTTTATTTTTACTTTATTTTTCATTTTGAAACAGGGTCTCACTTAGTTGTGGAAGGTCTCACTAAATTGCTGAGGCTGACTGTGAACCTGTGATCCTCTTGTCTTGTCCTCCCAAGTACTGGGATTACAGGCGTGCATCACCACACCTGACTTGATTTCTAAAATATATTTCTGGTAAACTGCTATTTCTTTGAATTTATCAGACCTTGTAAAGACTGGGACGCTTGGGTTCTGGCCTTTATAATGATAATTTCATGCCAACTGCCAAATCCATGACCTTGAAGTCCAATCCTTCATTGAACAGTTCCTTTTCCAAAACTTTTTTATTTTTTTATTTTTTTGAGATGGGATCTCACTATGTTGCCCAAGCTGACTTTGAACTCCGGGGCTCAAGTGATCCTCCTGCCTTAGACTCCTTACTGGCTTGTGCCACCACCACTGGCTCTCCAAAACCTTTTCTTTCTTTTTTTATTTTCAGTGCTGGAGTTGAATCCAGAGTTTTGTACACACTAGGCAAGGACTCTCCCATTGAGTGATAATCCCCATCCTCTCCAAAACTTTTTTTTTTGGTACTGGGGATTGAACCCAGGGGCATTCTACCTCTGAGCTACACTTCCAGCCCTTTATATTTTTTTATTTTGAAACAGTGTCTTGTGAAGTTGCTGAAGGTCTTGCTAAATTGCTGAGGTCGGCCTCAAACCTGCGAACTTCTTGTCTCAGCCTCCCAAGTACTGGGATTACAGGCGTGCACCACCACGCCCGGCATCTCCAAAATATTCTTGATGATTCACTCAGCTAAATACCATATGCTAAGGTGCAAAATAGTTTAGAATGCTATACAGAATTATTTTCTCTAAATCTTTTCAAAGACCTAATGTGACAATTGTTTGTGTGCCACAAACTCTTTACCAAGCCTCGCCCCTCAAGGCAGAAGAGTAGTGTTAGTCAGGAGCACACTTGGAGAACTCTCACAATTTAGACAGGAAGGTCACCAAAGAGCATTATAGCTGGGATGAGCTGGGAATAGACTGGCCACTTAGAATGCAGATTTGACCTAAAACCAAAACAATCTGATCTTCTGACATTAATATAGGTTGGCCATTCTATTCCAAAAATTGGAAATTTAAGATGCCCCCAAAATCATCTAAAATTTTCTGAGTGCCAACCCGAAGCAACAAATGGAGAATTCTGTGCCATGAAATTTTGTTTTATGTACAAAGTTATTAAAAATATTATATAAGATTACCTTCAGGCTGTATGTTTAAGGTATATATAAAACATAAATAAATTTTGTGTTTAGATTTGGGTCCTACTCCAAGATATTTCATTCTGTCTATATAATATATATTGTACATATTATAGACATATTATATATATGCATATATATGCAAATATTCCAAAGTTTAAAAAAATCCAAAATTTGAAACACCTCTGGTCTGAAGCATTTTGGGTAAGGGATACTCAATCTGCAATTAAAGAGTTTATGTCTTTTTTTTTAAATTAGTACTGGGGATTGAACCCAGGGGCATTCTACCTCCAAGTTACACCCCCAGCCCCTTTTTATTTTTTGTTTAGAACAGGGTCTTGCTAGGTTACTGAGAGTCTCACTAAGTTGCTGAGGCTGGTCTTGAACCTATGATCCTCCTATCTCAGCGCCCAAGTACTGGGATTACAGGCATGTGCCACACCTGGCTTTAATTTTTTTATTTTGAAATAGGGTCTCACTAAGTTGCTGAGGCTAACCTCGAACCTGCAATGCTCCTGTGTCCATTTACCAAGTACTGGGATTATAGGCATACGCCGGTGTGCCTGGCTTATAACTCATATTTTGTTTTGTAATTTGTTTTTTGCAGTACTGGGGGTTGAACCCAGGAGCACTCTGCCACTGAGCACATCCCTTGCCTTTTTTTACTTTGAGACAGGGTCTTGCTAAATTGCTGAGGCTGGCCTTGAACTTACAATCCTTCTGTTACAGCTTCCCAAATTTCTGAGATTACAGGCATATGCCACTGTGCCTGGGTATAACTCATATTTTATTTGTGGTACTGGGGATTGAACCCAAGGGTGTTCAATCACTGAGCTACATGCCCATTCCTTTACTTTTTATTTTGAAACAAGGTCTTGTTAAATTTCTGAGTGGCTCACTAAATTGCTGAGGCTGGCCTTGAACCTGCAACCCTCCTATCTCATCCTCCCAAGTCCTGGGATTACAAACGCATGCCACTGAACCCCATTTTCTTAATTAGCAAGGTCATGGGAAAGAAACAGGAGCAATCACTTTGCCTTCCCATATTTTTATGGTGTTTGACTTTAAATGTTTCTTACCAACCAATAGTTACAGTAACATTCAATTGTAAGGATGTGTTGCTTGTCATTTTGGTTCAAATGGGGGAGATGAAGAATTGATCTTTGTCTTCTCCACATTGTATTTTATATTTATTTCCCTTGAATCCAATATTAAAAATGTATCCACCTCTTACCTTGCATTTCAATAGTACATTACATTCACCAGTCACTTCCCAGCTCAAATACTCAGCAAAATGTGGACCTATAAAAGTATAATAACATAAGCAATCACTTTATTAATCATAGATGCAAAATCAAAGCTTGTTCTTAAATCCTAAGGTGATTTGTTTGATGTCAAATTTTAAAAGTTATAGATTTAGTTTTAAATATTTTTAATGTCTGCATATTTAATAATAAATATTTTCAATTATTTTTATTTTACCATGTATTATTAACATAATACTACTCATTTAAATTTGTTATGGAAAGAATCTTGGAATATTTTGTACAAAAAAATTTCAATTTTTTTCTCTCTACCACTTTCCTATTTTTACCTTGTTTCCTGATCCATTCTTGCCGCTGGAATTCAGCTTCTTTCTGGAGCTTTTTATAAACTAGAAATTGAAAAACAAGGAAGTATGAAATTGAGTTGAGTGGAATGAATGCATGTCAGCCACGGTTGCTAAATGATTTATATTCACTATTATAAGACTCATACATTGTGATGACCCCACTTGTTTTGATTTCTATAGAAGAAGAAATCGACTTAGAAAGTTTAAGTAACTTTTCCAAGGTCATACAGCTAGGAAATATTGAAACGATATTGGATATTGCAAATATAGAGAGCCAGTAGCCTTTCCATTGCTTTATTAAATACCACATTTTAAATCTTGACATTTTCCGCAGTGGTTTATGGCACCTGACTACCACAATCTAGTTTTAGTGTATGATTAACAGAGTTGGCATGCACTACTTTTGAATGTTTTTCTTTTCAAGTTAAGTGATTTAGAGTAAGTACACATTGTAAAACAGTAGCATGGTTTGTCTCTGAGACACATATACAGTCTTGGTTGTTCTGTAATCTCCCTCACTGGAGAATTTTAGTAATAAGTACTTGCTTATATATGAGACTATTTAAGTGCAGCCTTGCCTGCGGGTAAGGGATAAATTTGGTGTTCTTTTATTTTTTTAATTTTTTATTTATTTATTTTTGTACTGGGGATTGAACCCAGGGGCATTCTACCTCCGAGCTATACCCCCAGCCCTATTTTATTCTTTATTTTGAAACAGGATCTCACTAAGTTGCGGAGGGCCTCACTAAGTAGCTGAGGCTGGCCGCGAACCTGTGATCCTCCTGTCTCAGCCTCCCAAGTACTGGGATTACAACTGTATGCCACCCAGCCTGGCTTGGTGTTCTTTTAAATAATGCTAGCCAGGTGTGGTGGCGCACGCTTGTAATACCAGTACTTGGGAGGCTGAGACCGGAGGATCTGGGGTTTGCAGCCAGCCTCAGCTACTTAGTGGGGCCCTCCGCAACTTAGTGAGACCCTGTTTCAAAGTAAAGAATAAAAAATTGGGCTGGGGGTGTAGCTCAGAGGTAGAATGTCCCTGGGGTCAATCCCCAGTACCGCCAAGTAAATAAATAAATAAATAAATAAATAAATAAATAAATAAATAAATAAATAATGCTCATTCCTATTAAATGAAATACTATGGAAAATAGTAACCGAAAATTGTTTTGGCTTTTTTTTTTTGAGGTACTGGGGATGGAACCTAGGGGGGGCTTTCTACCTCCAAGCTCCACTCCCAGCCCTATTTTTTATTCTTTATTTTGAAACAGGGTCTCACTAAGTTGCGGAGGGCCTAAGTAGCTGAGGCTGGCCTCGAACCTGTTATCCTCCTGTCTCAGCCTCCCGAGTACTGGGATTCCAAGCGTGTGCCACAACACCTGGCCTGAAAATAGTATTTCAATCATAGGAATTTAATTAAGAAACACTACCATTCACAGGACCTCTTTTATGTCATGGGGTATGTGAACAGAAGGGAGTAGCAAAGCCTTTGGGCAATGTTCCTCAGAATTCTTACCATCCCCAATGAGGACCAGAGTAGAATGTCCAGTTGCTTTTCCATCTTGAATTTGGAAAGTATACGTTCCCTCATCCTCATCCTGTAGCTTCTCCATGAACATTTCAATTATGCCAGTGTTTCGGTCGATATGCATCTTGTATTTCTTCATCGTGAAACAAGAAAGAGAAATCAGTAAGGTCCACATTTTACTTTGATGACAATAAGCCTGATGAAATAGAAATGAACCCCAAAGAATCATAATTTTAAAAGTAACATTTCTTGGCAACTGAGTAAGTTCTTTAGAATCTTGTACCTGGGAATTGGAATATCTTATATGGAAATATGACCGAGATCAGAATTGATTACTGAATAGTTTGAAATTTAATTTCTTAAGTCTAAATAAAATCTTGTTACCCCAGGATTAAAAACACTGTTAAGAAGTTGTGTAAGACTTCCATTTTGCCTTCCAGGTCACATTATTTTAAATCAGCAGACTAATAGAAAACAATAGGCAGCATGAGGAGAAACATGTGTCTCACTTATTGTTACATTCTGAGCATCTAGCACTTGCATGGTATATGGTAGACAATTACTAAATATGTGCTAATAATATGTGCATAAAAATGCGTCTAGAGCATTCAAAATTGATTTTCTCTTAAGGAACTGAAATAGCCCTATTAGATTGTGTTTATTTATTTTATTTTCTATTTTTGGTACTGGGGATTGAACCCAGGGGTGTTCTACCTCTGAGCTACACTCCCAGCCCTTTTTAATTTTTATTTATTTTATTTTGAAATAGGCCGGCCTCAGCTAAGTTGCTGAGGCTGGCCTCGAACCTGCGATCCTGCTGTCTCAGCTTCCCAAGTACTGGGATTACAGGCACCACTGTGCCTGGATAGATTGTATTTATTTTATCACTTTGTTTAGACAACTGTTTTTAGTGTAAAGGTAAATCTTAGTTCCTGGACATCTAGGGACAAATTCCATAGTAGATCTGAAATGATGAAGTTTTGTTATAAAACCTATCACGGAATGAAGGCTCAGGTCTGGGACCAGCTCTGGAACAATTCATCCAGAGCCTCCCTGCAGGAAGCCAGTCTCCAGCTAAGACCCACTTTTACTTAGCTCCCCCGGGTCCTATCCTGCTCCCCTCATCCCTCTCTCCTGAGAGCGCAGCCTCAACAATTATGAAGGAGAAACTATTCAAACTCTCCCAGGGAGCCTGACCTAACAGCATGTGTGCGCATGCGTGGGACACGGGTGTCTTGAATACATGAAGGGGGGAGTGTCTACACACGTGCGCATGGGTGTTCACTCAATGGCTATGAGGCAGAGAATGAGGCCACCCGTGCTTTCCTTTCCTCTCCTCTGGCCAGGTGGTGACCACAGCAGTGGATGAGAACATTTTGGAAATGGCAAGATGGGCCACAGTGGACCTGTGAGAGGCTTGGTCTAGTTCTACACGAAGTTACTCTATGTGTTGAAAAGGAATATACTGCATATAAGGAAACTATCCATTCCCCTTCACTAATGATCCTCAAATGTCTTAAAAATATATCTCAATAAAAAGAGAATGGGTTGCTTATGAAACAGGGTCTCCCTCAGTTAAAAGACAGAGGGGGGAGGGAGAGAGAGACACACACAAAGAGAGAATGAATGTGTTATTGCTAGTAATGGCCACAGGCCACACCTCCTCCCTCCTTTCAGTTTTTCATTTCCATCCAGGACAGCACAGAGGAGGGCCAGCGCCCCTGCTCTTTAGTACCACCGGGCACTCAGCTGTCGTGGCTTTACTGATGTCTGCGGAAAGACAAATAACACTTGGATGTTGCAACTCTATAAAAACTGTGTTTACATTAAAACAAAGGAAATAGCATTATATAGATGCACACAGAGAAACAGAAAAGAGTCCAAAAAGTATATACAATCATGTATATTAAAAGTTGTAAGAATGAGCTGGGCGTGGTGTGCACTCCTGTAATCCCAGTACCTGGGAGGCTGAGACAGGAGGATCACAGGTTCAAGGACAGCCTCAGCAATGTAGCAAGACCCTCTGCAACCTAATGAGACCCTGTTTCAAAAATAAAAATAAAATAGGACTGGGGGGGGATAGCTCAGAGGTATAATGCCCCTGGGTTAAATCCCTAGTACCACCAAAAAAAAAAATTGTAAGAATATGTGAATTGTCATTTCTGAGTCTTTACATTTTTTACAATAAGGATGTATTGTATTTGCAGCCAGCAAGGCAATACAAGATATTCTTACTGCATCTTTTTTCTGAGTCACTGGAACAAGAAGCCATTTTCTCCATATAATGTATCAAGTCTTTGGGGGTTTCTGATGTGAATAGCCTGCATCTTTTTAACAGCTCATTAAAAAACAAACAAAACAAAACTCTGGCTTTTGAGACGACATAGTAATTTACACTGCCTCCCCAGCTGCGGGCGCAGCATGACTTCAGGCAGGGGTATTGTCCTTTGCTCCCCGGACAGGCAGTGCTGGTTCCCTAGGTGACTATACTTCTTGGTTTGCCTGAGACAGTTTTGGTCTATGACTACTGTCCTGGAAAAATTATTAATAGCACCCCCTTTCATTCTTAGAAGTGTCCCAGTTTGGATGTTCTGATAGAGTCGATCTGTATTTCCCTTCACATCTTTTTTTTTTTTTTTACATATAAGAGTGTTTTAAACTCTTCCATCTGACTGCCCAATAGTTTTCATAACACTTCATCTATTCTAAGGGGAGCCTCAGTGTGTTCTACAATGACACATTTAAACATCTAAACAGTATAAAACCTACCGGCCCTTCAAAAATTTCCTTCTCGTTAAATACATAGTTGACTTTGGCGTTGCCAGACAGCTTCTCAGCCTGCATCCAAAACCGGACCTGACCTTTCTCCAAAATTTCAACAGCCAACTCTGACTTAGCTGGGACAGCTATGAAAAATAAAAAATAAACACAGTAATTATATTGGTAACCAATAATGTGGATATCGATTTTCCAACAAGTGAAAATATAGTCAATGGAAATGGAGATGTAGCCCCGTGGCAGCGAGGTCTCCGATGGTGGGACAGAGACCTGGGCTCTGACCCTGTGGCTGTCACCTTGGACGAGTTGTTCACCTCTGATTGGTTCTGGTTCAGAACTGAAGGGACTCTCAGACAGCAGCTCCTGGGGGCAGGGTGCACCATGGCGGAGAGAAGATGGGCTTTGGAGTCACACCAGTCACTCTCCTTAAACCCCACATTTGTCACCTGCTAACAGGGATATTACGTGCCTCGCAAGGCTCTCAGGAAGAGCAACTTCTGTAGTAAAACAGAATCCACTACAATGCTCTGAATAATGATCAGTGCTTAAGAAAGTAGTCATCTTCCTCCCCCAATTTGACTGATAAGAAAACTGAACCTTGGGAAAGATTAGAGACATATCTGGGTCACAGAGCTGTGACCAGTGTTGCTCCCCCTCTTCTGTATTCCTCTTGGTCCCAGTTGTCCTCTCTGATAAACACTAGTGGTTTTTCAGTGGGACCAGATGTCTGGGTAAAGTAGACAAAGGACAGATCCCAGGGTAGCAAGAGTGGAGGCTAAGCTCTCTCCCTATGGGACACTCATGCTTAGAGTAGAAAGGCTCTTCTGGAGCCGGGCGTGGTGGCGCACGCTTGTAATCCCAGCACTTTGGGAGGCGGAGACCGGAGGATCCGGGTTCGCAGCCAGCCTCAGCTCTCTCTCTCTCTCCCAGTCTCTCTCTCTCTCTCTCTCTCTCTCTCTCTCTCTCTCTCTCTCTACCTAGTGAGGCCCTCCGCAACTTCGTGAGGCCCGGTTTCAAAATAAAGTATAAAAAATAGGGCCGGGGGTGTAGCGCAGAGGTAGACCACCCCTGGGTTCAATCCCTGGTACCGCAAAAAAAAAAAAAAGAAAGGCTCTTCTAGAAAAGTCTGGAGACCCATTCTGGAAATCCTAACATAGGAGTGAAGGGGCCAGGAGTGGTGATGATGAGGGAGGGATGGGCCTTCCTGGATGCCTCTGGCCTCCCTGGGTCATAGAGCATGGTGTGTGGTAATTCACAGCCACCATGAATTACCACAGAGGGCACAGAGCAAACCTGGCAGGTGCATGCACAGAAACAGCCTGTGGCGCGGCGGGGGACAGGCTCCAGGCGTGGACCACTTGGGTTTTACCAGCTGTGTGCAACGGGTCTAGCTACTTAGCTGGGCCTCATGTCCTTCACCTTTAAAATCAAATCACCATAGCACTGAGTCTTTCAAGGTCACTGGAGTTAGAATGATGCATTTCATTTAAATACTTTATAAGCAGCCTGGCATATAATAAGCACTCTATAAATGTTGGCTATTAATATTCTGGCATCTCTTTCTTCCTCCAGTTGCTTCAACAATGCTCTGCAGCCATCAATTGTAAAATGTAATGTGTTCACAACTCAGATCACATACCAAAATGTCTCTGTTAATTCATATATGCCCGTGTATATCTGCCTGCATTACTGTATAAAGGTTGGATGATTATCAGTGTCTACAAAGAGATTGTACAGGGTGTTGATAATACTGAAGTGCACCCTCTACCCTCAGACAAGGCAGCCTCTTCACACTGCAATTTAGTATCAATATTGGCAAGACAGACTGTTATTTTCTATTTTTAGCTTTATACATTTCCCTCCCTTTCTCAGCTCTAAATTTCCTTCTGCTCTTTTCTCTGGCAGTTAATTTTCCTCCAGCAAAATGTGTTATCTGTAGGTTTAAGGCATATGCATAATGGCTTTCAAAATATTTTTGAAAACAGCTTAACATGGGAGAGTTTATTGTGCCAAAGGATAAAGGAACATCACACTCTATTGCATTCTCTAAGAAATGAAACCCTTTAAAGCTGTATAAAATCTCAAGAAAACAACTTAATTAACATGTCAACCTTGACTGAGAGGAAGTGGGGATGAACTGAGAAATGAGACTATGTGCTGCTGTGCCCTACCAGCAGATCTCTGACAACACTCATGTGGTGATCTCATTGTTCTGAGAATGGAGGGAGGAAAAAAAAGTACCAGAACTATAATACTTCTAATGCTGCAACAACAGGCTAATGAAAACTGCCTCGGGTCAGGGATTTGATATTTGCATTCAGAGTTTCAAACATATCCTGGCCCACCAAGCTGCTACGGCAGGTCTCTGAGAAAGGATGCTAGGGCTCACTGCAACGCTCTCTCCTAGCACCAACAGAATTCTTAGGCGTATGCAGCAGGCAATTATAACTGCCTTAATTAATTCTATCTCCAAGTCCATATGATCGCTGAGCTCCGGGGAGGCCCGGGCAGCTTAAACTCAGCAGTGACACCTGTCTAGACTTTTCTCATCTCCATCCTTCAGACTGAAGGGAGATGTGGGTGGGACCAGCTGTTGCCCAGGCACTTAACCAATGTTCATTGTCTGACTAACTACATTAGTAGATGCTGCTGCTTCTCTCCATCTTACCAATGTTTGACACTATCAACACTGGTAGAAATGGGAGAGCAGTCAGTGTGAGCCTCCTACGGGGCTCGGAGACAGCTCCATGTGGTAGGTGATAGAAATGATTACGAAGAAAAAGAGCACAACGCCCCGGGGAATGCAGTGAGGTGCTCAGGAACACAGGGTGAGCCAAAGCACAGGACGAAGAGCAGCCAGGCCGAGCTCCACCTTGACTTGAACAAACCAGCTTCCAGTTTTATGTGAATAAGCAGACAGATGAATGGCTTGCCTAAGGCCACATGCGGGTTCTCTAGAGCTCAGAAGTCTGCAGCCTATGCCACAGCCCACAGGCACTCCCTCTGCGGCTCTGTTCAACAGACCTCGTTCTGAGAACATTACAGCCGAGGCCTATGGATACCAAAGCTCAACCTCACCATAAAACAAAAAAAAACAAAACCCTGAGCTGGGCATGATGGTGCATGCCTGTAATCCCAGTACTTGGGAGACTGAGACAGGAAGATCACAGGTTTGAGGACAACCTCAGCAAGTAGTGAGACTCTCATCAACCTAGTGAGACCCTGTTTCAAAATGAAAATTAAAAATAGGGCTGGGGGTGTAGCTTGGGGATAGAATGCCCCTGGATTCAATCCCCAGTAACCTAAAAAAAATTATGGGGAATGTTAGAGGAAGTAGGTTCTAAAGCTATATGTGTGTGTGTGTGTGTGTGTGTGTGTGTCTATATATATAATCTTTTTTTTGGTACTGGGGATTGAACCCAGGGGCATTCTACCTCCAAGCTACACCCCCAGCCCTATATTTTATTCTTTATTTTGAAACCAGGTCTCACTAAGTTGCGGAGGGCCTCACTAAGTAGCTGAGGCTGGCCACGAACCTGGATCCTCCTGTCTCAGCCTCCCAAGTACTGGGATTACAAGCATGCGCCACCACGCCCAGCCACTTTTTTTCTTAATTATTTTGTTTTATTACTTTCAAATTAGGAATTTAGAAGAACGTGTGTGCTTTATCACTTTCTATTTGCTTTTTCAGACTCCGGGTGTGCCATCTGGACGCTTCCCCACTTGGCCAGTGGGTGAGAGATCCTATGCGGCTAGTGGAACCTTCGGAGTGTTATTTCAGACTTATTTCTCTTCTCTTAGGTGTCAATTGTAGAATTTAATCTTTTATGTAGAAGGTGCTTTATTTAGGGGGTTGTAAACAGTTTAGGATTCTTTTTGTGACCAAGGAATCTAACATATTTTTAAGACTTTAAAATGACAGGTACTATCTTCAGGTTGTCTTTATTTAGAGATAGGATTCTTCTTTTAGGCGCCAACATCACTTAGGAATGATTAGTTTGCCCAACGACATATGAATAAGTATATCTAGAAGATATATATGTGATTCCAAACTATGTTGGCAAAAAGTGAAGAACGTAATTACATAGATGTTAAATCTATGTATCTGGACACTTCTCTGTATGGCAAAGCAAGGGGTATATTTTCTGAGTTAGTATGGTTTTTCTGCACAACATGGCAAGGAAAAAAGTATCATTTCTAGAAAGTGCTTCTGTAGCTATGGATGTATGACCCATTATATGTTTCTCTCTTTCTCTCCCCTCTCCCCTCTCCTCCTCCTCCTCCTCCTCCTCTTCCCCTCTCCTCCTCTTCCTCCTCCTCCTTCTTCTTTCTCTTTCTCTCTCTGTCTCTCTCTCTCTTTACTGGGAATATAACCCAGAGCCTTGTGCATGCTAGGCAAGTGCTCTACCACTGAACTACATCCCAGCCCCCTTTTATTTTTTATTTTCTTATTTTTTGGTACTGGTGATTAAACCCAAGGACATGCTACCTCTGAGCTACAACCCCAGCAGTTTTTTATTTTTTATTTTGAAACAGGGTCTTGCTAAGTTTCTGAGGCTGGCCTCGAACCTCTGATGCTCCTGTCTCAGACTCCCAAATACTGGGATTAGAGGCGTGTGCCACCACACCTGGTTTATATTTTATTTTGAGTCAAGATCTCGCTAAGTTGTCCAGGCTGGCCTCAAACTTGCGATCCTCCTGCCTCAGCCTCCTGAGTAGCTGGGATTTGCCCAGCTGAGCCTCATCTCTAATACCATCAGACTTCTATCTGTTGTATTGCAGAAGTCGCCTCCACATAAGGTTAAGATCTGTGACTGCATTGTGGACACTTACTTGGGAACTTGTGTTCCTGGCTGAGAGCAAGTAAACGTTTCATTTCTGTAGGGAGAAACAAACAACAATTAGATTTTACTGGAACAAAAGTCACTTGAGAATAATTGAGGAATTAAAGCAACACTAGACTTGTGAATGAACTGGCTGTGAACTCACCCTCCTCGTCTAGTAGGTAGCTTGACGCTATGCCATCGGTGTCCGTTACGTCACAAGAGTAAAGGCCCAAGTCATCCGTCCCAAGGTCTTTGAAGATCATTTTTGTCCTTCAGATCAAAATATTTTTTCTTAGAAATGAGGCCATGCCGGGTCTGTGGGCCTGTTGGAACACTTGTCCTCCCCGCCCCTTGCTGAGATAAAACTTGGTCATTCTTGGTGTCTCAGGTTCAATATCATTTCCACAAGGAAGACTTTCCTGATTGGATGATGGCGATGGGGCTGGGGCTGGCACAAACCCCACCCCTAACTGTGTTACACAGCAATACACTCCTGCATGTAGAGATTTCTCCCCAGCCCTGGAGGGGGAGCCTAAAGTTTTCTCCCATAGTGCAGAGCGCGCTGCAGGAACTCCAGATGCTTCTCCTGTGTCATCCCCTGTGCTCCCCTTTTCTGAATTATTATACTACACGGATACCATCCCTACAGTAATCGCTGTGCTTCCAAGACAAGATCTGCTTTGTTTACTGTTGGGGGAAGCCTCGGCGCCCAGTACCTTCTCTGGCACATAACGCGTCGAATGAAACAACGAAAGGATCAGGCCTAGTGCGTTGTGTTTTCCAACTCTGGCAAATTTTATCACTAGTCTGTGTCTAAGATCAACTAAATATTCAGATGTGAAGTGTAAAAGCTAGAAGAAAAAGTTATTGTTTGATTGTCTTTTCTTCGTCTTTTTTTGTGTGTTTTTACTTCAAGAATTTTGGAAGGTGCTTTATAAGAATTACTGTTTTTAAGATTTATATTGGTTACCACTTTTTGCAATACTAGATGTTAAGTACTTGGGACTTATCCTCTATTCCAAGTAATTTAAGTAGAGAGTGATGACTTAGCTCATGCTCCTGCAGTGGAAAGGAAACCCATTGTGAAGTAGGAAACAATTCTCACTTGTTGCCTTTGCTTTCGACCTCGAGTCGTGGAGAGTCCTCCGTGGGTACATAATCTTTGGACCAGGTGAATTCTGACTTTGGAGTCATCTGGTCACATTCAAAGTTCAGTGAAATGACCCCGTCATCATCCACAGTCACAACAACCTCTTTTGTTCCTGGAAGATAAAAAAGAAGGCACTGATACTTTGCTGTAGAATCAACCATTTAAGAATTCCTTTTCTTAAGATGCTTTATTTTAGCCTTAAAGCAAAGCCCTGAGCTGGGGCAAGGGAAAAGCCCCAACTGATCACGGTGGAATGGCATTCTTACCCAACAATCTGATTTTTATACTGGAACTTGGAATTAAATTAATGTGCCACATTTCCTAGGTTCAACATCATGGACAGTATTGTTCATTTCGAACTCAGAAAAAATTGGTTGATGTGATGGATGGTACACTTATGGAAGTGGATTGATTTAATAAGGGGACAAGGCCAGGAAAACTGGTCCCTGTCAGGCCCTGATTTTTGCATCAATAATACCTACATCCAACAACTCATCAGGAAAGGATAGAAAGGCATAAAGAAACCAAAGGGAGGCCAGCCTTGGCAACATAGCAAGGCCTTCAGCAGCTTAGTGAGACCCTCAGCAGCTTAGTGAGACCCTGTTTCAAAATAAAACATAAAATAGGGCTGGGGTGTAGCTCAGAGGTAGAAAGCCCCTGGGTTCAAACCCCAGCACCACAAAAACCAAAACCAAAACAAAACAAAAAACCAAAGGGAAACTGAAGGGGAGAAGCAGAGAATAAGAACTGCCTATATTCACATGTTCAAAAATTCTAAGTCATTTTAGCATTTTATGGCAGAGAAATATATGAGAACTTTTTATGCTGATTATATAACCATAAATCCATTTAAAGATGCCCCTCTAGATTGGACTTTAAGCAACCAAGAAAACACTTATTATGGCCGGGCGTGGTGGCGCACGCTTGTAATCCCAGTACTTTGGGAGGCGGAGACCGGAGGATCCGGGTTCACGGCCAGCCTCAGCTCTCGCTCTCCCCTGTCTTTCTCTCTCTCTCTCTCTCTCTCTCTCTCTCCTTAGTGAGGCCCTCCGCAACTTCGTGAGACCCGGTTTCAAAATAAAGTATAAAAAATAGGGCCAGGGGTATAGCGCGGAGGTAGAACGCCCCTGCGTTCAATCCCCGGTACCGCAAAAAAAAAGAAAACACTTATTATCAAACTGCATGAACATTTAAATGGGAATGAGTTTTAAGATATCCAGTATATTTCAAGAAGATTGGTGTCTGGATTTTAAAAGAATACAATTCACTTAGTGTTTTGAGTTATTTTATTTCTGAGAGTTGTAACAAATCACACCTGCATCTAACATAGTGATTCAAAGCAAGTTTATACAGAATATGAAGTATTCACATCTATTCTTAAACCCAGTTTGGAAGAAGCAAAATGTTCTACTCAAATTGATAGTCATTCAACTGCTAGTATGAATTTGGTTTGTTTCAGTATATTAGGAAAATTATATCTAGTCCCAGGAAGGTATAGCTTTATTTTCTAAAATGTATTTAAAAATCTTCCAACAGATATTTTGCAAAATAATAATGTTTTCTCTCTAGATTAGATCATAAGAGTCTAATCTTCTGGATTCTTACTGTCCAATAAGACTTGTCAGAGGGAAAAAAATGTCAGAAGTTTCTGGGTGTGGTGGTGCACGCTTGTAATCCCAGAAGTTGGGAGGCTGAGATAGGAGGATCGCAGGTTTGCGGCCAGCCTCAGCTATTTAGTGAGGCCCTCCGCAACTTAGTGAGACCCTGTTTCAAAATAAAGAATAAAAAATAGGGCTGGGGGTGTAGCTTGGAGGTAGAATGCCCCTGGGTTCAATCCTCGGACACACACACACACACACACACACACACACACACACACACAAGTCAGAAGTCCTCTGAGGAAGAGGCAAGAGGAAGTCTGTGCTCCAACAGTGCACAGCATGGGGATGTTGGTTCCTGAGCCTAACTTTGATCTCATTTGTGTTGTTATGAATGGCAGTGTGTGCTTCCACTATAAACCTCCTCGAAGTGGTTGTTAGCACATGTAAAGCTTAGAGAGCACTAGCTCCAGGAGATTTTAAAAAATTCCCTTTAAAAACCAGGCATATCATTATATTTAGCTATCTAGATAACCTGAAATAATGCTCAATTAAAGGCTTAACTGTCCCTTAAGTGAAACACTAACTATACGAACCTTGTAGAAGGACTATATCTCCTCCATTGGAAGTTGTAGGCCATATCTTAGTTCTATTCCTGATAACGCATGACTAATCCTCACACTCCACTGTTGTAAAATAAATATTGAAAAGTGTTCTTACTAAAGAAAAGATTAACACTGAAGAATGTTGAGGCTTAGACAATGTTATAATATACAGTTTGCATGGCTGAATCACTGTGAGAATATAAATCAAAATTTTTATGTATATATCTGTATTGTTACAAAGGGGGCAAAAGAAGTGATGGGTGTTGATGAACTCTTTCCTGCTTTTCACATAATATCTGTTTTGGAAGTAAAGCCGACTGCCCATATTAATCATTCATTATCTTACCCATAATCCTTTGGAAGAGGGAGTGAATCATCCATATGCTTGCTGTTTAATGTAATAATATTCAAGGCATGACAGGTTTACAACAGAAAAATATTGCTTAGGTTAAGAATCTTGTTTTTACTAATGTGAGAGATTTGAGTCCAAAAGCAGCCATAAAACTGAAAGAATATGGGCAATTCCGTTAGTTTTGCCTTTCTTTCGATTCTGCAGATAACCTTTGTACTGTAACACCTCACCCATTTGGAAACTTGCCCCAAACCAAGGAATAAGAAAACATGTCTCTACGAGCCAGTGCTGATGTGACAAAGTCCACTTACTAGTGTCCTGCACACACTGAAGAAGGCCAGAGACGTCACACGGAGTCTATTTATACTTCACTTGAGCCAATTCAAACAAGCCTAATTCCCTCAGTAAATTAAAAAAGAGAAGGAAGAAGCTACTACAAACAGGCACACTGAAAATGAGAACAATTAGAGCAAGACAAGAGGCAGAAAAACTTAAAAACAGGCACAAAGACATTATTTAGTATCGGGGCAAATGGCCCCTCACCCCATACTGACAGCACCTACTGCGCACTATGCCATAAATTAGGTTGGTGCTGGTGGCTCTGTGCCACACAGAGACAGGTAAACAGGATGCCGCGTACTGTGTCCAAGGAGACTGAAAAGTGCTTCCTGAAGGGGATAAGCTGCTTCTAAAGAATTCATAAAAAGTCATAAAATTATTTTTAAAGTACTGACGCCTTAGCAGTAAACTCTCAGGTAAGTAGAACAACTAGGTATTTAAAACAACAATTTCTTCAGGTTTCTGAGTAGCTGAATTTGGTCCCAAAGCCATGCAACTTGGAGAATGGGACAGCCCTGCTTGGTTGCTGCCTCAGTTACTAAGAGAAGGGTACAGAGCTATTTCATGCAAGTGTTCTGGAAAATGAAATTTTGTAAAGTACTACTGATCTTTTGTGAAACTATAAAGTGAAACAAAAGATGTTGTGTATGTGTGTGTATGCATGTGGTATTGGGAATTGAACTCAGGAGCATTCTATCCCCAAGCTACACCCCCAGACCTTTAAAAAAATTTTTGGTTTTGAAACAGGGTCTTACTAGGTTGTTGAGAGTATCCCTACTTGTTGAGGCTGACCTCGAACCTGTGATCCTCCTGTCTCAACCTCCCAAGTAGTGTGATTATAGGCATCTGCCACCACACCTGGCTGTTTTCCTTTTTTTTTTTTTTTTTTTTG
>PVJS01021984.1:0-20072 GCA_004027185.1 Glis glis
CAGCGCCTGGCCTAGCGCCCCTCCCATGCCCTTCCCTACACCATCTCCAGGAAACCAGGGTTTAGAGCACTGAGCTTAAACCAATCACGGAAACTGGCATGCAGGGGGCACACGGCCCTCTGTTACCAGGACCACACGGGCAGCAGCTGGGGCTGTCAGAAAGACCGACCAGTACAAGCTCTACTGCTTGCTCCAGCAGAAGTCGGCAGCTGGTCCCCATCCCAGGAAGAGATCAGAAGCGGCCACTGGGCTTCTGTAAACCCGGGCTGAGCGCAGGCGGGAGTGGAAGCCAGTTTCTGCGGGCCTCTCTCTTCGCAGTCGGGCTTACAGCGCCCTCTTGTGCCTTGAAGGGAGAGGCAGGCACAGCATCCTGCCAAGGTCTAGAGAGCTGGAGAAGGAACAACCCGAGTGCCACCGTGTCCCCGCCCTTCTCCACGCCCTGAGGGCAGCCGCGTGTCCATGCCACCATGTCAGTGAGGCCCTGGGATGCTCCTGCCCGCCCAAGGGGACAGTCCTGCTTGAGAGAAAAAACTGACAGGTAGAGAGAGACTGGGAGAGCAACGCAGGGACTGGGAAGGGGCCTGGGTGACGTGCCACCAACAGGGAGTGTGTTGTATGGTGACCAGGACCTCACTACGGAGCGCATCTACACATGACCTGAGGATCAGAAAGAGTTGATCCTTACAGGAGACATGCGGGCTCCCAGGGGCACGTGCAAGGGTCCCGGGAGGCAGGAGGGTCCTGGGGTACAGAGGGCAGCAAGGGAGTGGCCATGGCTGTGGCCGGAAGGCAGAAAGGATGGGGTTGGCATGAGAAGAAGGTGAAGGAGCAGAAGCCAGGTGACAAGGGGACCAAGTGACCACAAGGAGGGGTTGGTACTGTCTTCTAAAAGCCATGGGAGGCCAGGCGTGGTAGCACATGCAATCCTGTAATCCCAGCACTTGGGAGGCTGAGACAGTAGGATCCCAGGTTCGAGGCCAACCTCAGAAACGTGGCGAGATCCTGTTTCAAAATAAAAAGGGCTGCGGGTATAGCTCAGAGGTAGAATGCCCCTGGGTTCAAACCCCAGTACCACAAAGAAGTCCTGGGAGACCATTGAAGGGGTTTTAGCAGGTGGTTTGATTGAATTTACATTTTAAGACAATGAGCATTATTATCACTGTGGTGGTTGTTCACATGTTATTAATGTCGCTAAAACACCATACCAGAAGTAGTCCCCATTAATTCTCTAAACCCGCCCTTCTCCTTTCCCGTCGCATGGTCCCCTTAGTGTCTGCTCTTAGGAGGAGCTAAGGTCCCTTCATCCCCATGGGACCCCACAGAAGTGCCCGTCCGCCCCTGGTGGACTGCATCCCACTCCCACGCCATGCCGGCCAGTCACCCACCACTGCCACATCCTGCAAACCCCGATCCTTCCAGGGACAAGGGCGCCCACGGGGGAGGGGACTGGGCTGGGCGGAGCAGCCTCGCAGAAACTGTGGCCAGCGCTTGGCTTCCCTCCAAGACCTCGGCATCCTCCGCATGCCCCCTGGCAGCGGGGACAGGCATCTGTGACACTCGCCACGGGTGTCCAGGGCGAATGGAATACAGCGGGCACCCGGCGCCTGCCCCGTCATTCGCTACCCGGGAGGCTAAGGCGCATTTACCCTAGGTCTCAGGTTTGCCCTGAATGCCCCTCGAGGCGGTGCGGCAGGAAGGGCGCCGGCGCCCCCTGCTGGTCATGGCCCGCCACCGCAAGGCTCCCGTTCCCGTGGAAGAACTGTGTTCGTCACCATTTTCAGCCAAGTGCAGCCAGTATTCTATAACTGGGTGGAAAGTGAGATGTTCTGTCAATTAACTGGTTTTCTGGTACATGTATCTCCAAGCAACTGCCAGTACCGGGAGACAGAGAGACAGAGCAATGAAGCCATCTAAATGTCCCTAAATGTTCTAAAATGGTACATCCTTCCACAAATGTCTTTTTTTAGAGACATTCAACCTCTGAGCTACTTCCCCCATCCTTTTTATTATGTTCTATTTTGAAACAGAGTCTTACTAAGTTGCTGAGGCTGTCCTCTAACCTGCCATCCTCCTGTCTCAGCCTCCCAAGTACTGGCATTACAGATGTGCATCACCACACCTGGCTCACAAATGTGCTTTAAAGTCACCCAAAACCATATGGCAAGAGAACACCCAGTGTCAAGGCAGGTGGTTCAGGGCCTGTGTAAGGGTGCACGACCCCGGTTCTACAGGGAGGCGGCAGTTGAAAGACACCGACGGAAGGGCGGCCCTGGGCCCACCACAGACACACTGGACGGACCTGGACGTCCACCCAGAGAGCAGCAACCCGGGTGAGTCCTATGCATGCCAAGGGGTGAGGCTCGATGGCCAGAAATACCTTAGAGGTACACTTATATAAAGAGGCAAGTCTGCCAGGTGTGCTGGTGCATGCTAGCAATCCCAGTACTTGGGAGGCTGAGACAGGAGGATCGCAGGTTTGCAGCTAGCCTCAGCTACTTAGCAAGACTCTCAGCAACCTAGTGAAACTCTGTTTCGAAACAAAGTATTTTTTAAAAAAAAGAGCTGGGGGTGTATGTAGCTCAGTGGTGGAATGCTCCTGGGTTCAATCCCCAGTACCAAAGAGAGAGAGAGAGAGAGAGGTGTCACACATCCAAATTCAGTGCATATGAAGAGGATCCTGCTCGTGCATATGTGTGTGTGTGTGTGTGTGCATGCGTGTATGCATGTGTGTGTGCATGTGTGTGTGTGCATGTGTGTGTGTGCATGCATGTATGCATGTGTGTGTGTGCATGTGTGTGTGTGCATGGGTGTATGCATGTGTGTTTCCTAAGAGGTCCCTGCAACCTCCAAACTAACAGCGATTGCCTCCAGCTCATGGTTTCCCAACCTCAGCACCTCTGACATTTGGGGCTGATGATTCCGGGGAGGGGCTGTCCTGGGCGTGGCAGGATGCTCAGCAGCGCCCCTGGTCTCCAGCCACCGAGTGAATGACAGCAGCAGCCCCTGGTGATGGCAATCCACAGACACTGCCGAATGTTCCCCCGGGGACGAGGGCTCCCAGGCTGAGAACAGGTGGTCCACATGGAAGGTACTACAGGGGGTATTTTCTGTTGTTGTCAGTACATATGTTTAGTTTTTAGTCTTTTTCCATAAAATGAATATAAAATATTTTAGCAACATTTTTTTAAAAAAAGGTTGGTGCTTCTTAATATCCCATTGCCTGTGCTGTCAAAAAAACCCACTCAAATGAAAAGATATTCACATTAGTATTTACAGCAAGTAAACTAATTTTATTATGATTTTAAAAGAGTTATGGAAAAACATATACAAAGCTTATCCAAATATCTATACTCCTTGGGAGACTTTAAAATATTTATAAGCTTTGGGCTAGGCACCATGATCTTGAGCATGCAGTTGTTCATTGGTATTCATGGGGGCTTGGTTCCAGGTGTGCCGGTGAAGACCAAAATCCCAGGATGCTCAAGTCACTTATACAAAATGTCAACATATTTGCATATAACCTCTGTACGTCTTCCATATAATTTGAATCATCTTTAGATTACTTAGAATACCTAAAAAAATGTAAGTTTTACGTAAATAGTTGTTGCAAAGCGGGTGTGGTGGTACACACTTGTAGTCCCAGTACTTGAGAGGTTGAGACAGAAGGATTGCAGGTTCGAGGCCAGCCTCGGCAATTTAGTGAGCCTCCTCAGCAACTTAGTGAGACCCTGTTTCAATTTTTTAAAAAAATTAAATAGGGTTAGGGGTGTAGCTCAGAGGTAGAACACCCCTGGGTTCAACCCCCAGTGCCAGAAGGAAGGGAGGGAGGGATGGAGGGAGGAAGTGGGGGGTTGGTTGCTACACAATATTTTTAAGGAATAATGACAAGAAAAAAATCTGTACGTGTTTGATACAGATGCATTTTTTAAATATTTTCTATCCAAATGGGTGAGTCCATAGACATGGAGCCGGTGGCTATGGAAAGCCCACCATGTATCATAAAGAGGCAATTCCAAACATAGGAAATACTACAGATGGGATTGATTTTTGCGGAGTCACCTGTAAGAACAAAAAGTTATGGACACTCTAAAATCAATGATAGGAAACTCAATTGTGCTGCATTCACTTGATAGACTATAAAGCAGCATTAAAATTATAACAATATGAGGGAAGGTAGATGCCATGCTGCTAAGTGGAAAAAAATGAATACAAAATTGAAAATGTGGGGTCGTCGCTAGCAGGTGTAGCAGTAAAAATAACCCTATGCATCATTCTGGAAAAAAAGAAATACATCCAGATGTTACAACATCATTGTTAACTGAACAATGGGTGGTGACTTTTTCTGCCTAATTTTCTGAAATGTCCACATTTTCTATAATAAACATGCGCACATTTAAAAGGAAAGAACAGTAGCATTTATTTCTTAAAAATACTTCAAAATGATCACAAATAAAAACATGCCAAACCTTCAGGCGAGGAATGTGTCTCTGTATTAATCTCTTCACAAATTTCCATCCCACTGATAAAAGTGACTTCACTCAAATATTAAATGTGCTCAGAGACTAAAATATCAACTAAATGTGTTTGTACCTATATTCATCAGCTCTGAGAAGGGCACAATTTAAGTGCTATGCAGATGATTGGGGGAAAGAAAAGGATGTATGTAGTCACACAATAAATCACAAACAGAAAATGCTTTTTATGAAAAACAAACTGGAAATAATCATGATGTACCAATTTAAGAAATCTTGATTTTTAAAAAACGTTAAATTTTTTTTTGCAGCCTAGGATCACATTTTTCTAAAAAAAAAAAAAAACAGAGGGACTTGTTTAGAAGGAGGTACAGTAATTTGGGTTTGCTTAGAATTAACTAACCAAGGACACATTTCAGCCACCTGATGGATTTTGATCCGACTTGTTTGCCCACAGGACACACAATCACGGCAGACAAAAGGCCCCTCCCACATTTGTCAGGCGATGTTTGCCCAGCCCGGCCATTCCCAGGTGGCCCTGGTACACTCCCCGCTCGGCTGGCTGGTGGGCCCAGACTATATCTTACAATAGACTTCAAAAAGGGAGGCAGCTGCGTGCATCCGGTAGAAAATAGAGAAGGGCATCGCCAGGTTGACCACAATGATCCAGGGCTCAAAGCCAAAGACAATTTCCTCCAGTCCGTTGTCATACTCGGGGCGACAGCCAAAGGCGGGCGGTATCCAGAGCTGCGAGAGAAGAGAAGACCGAGGGTCAAGGTGGGTGACTTCCATGCCCCCCAGAGGCCCAGCAGGCGCTGCCCCGGACTCCAGCAGCCTGGGTCACACCAGCCACCGTCCTCCCCTCCCTCCCTCAGGCCCACCAGCCCGCCGGGAGCCTTCTCTGTCCCCACCCCCAAGTCCTTGCAGTCAGTGCCCAGGGAACCCTTTCGGAATGCAGCTGTTTCTCTCCATCCCTACCGGCCTCCGTTTCCTCGTAAGATAGGAATACTCACACTTCTCTAAGAGCGCCTACAGGAGAATAACAGAAGAATGACATTGGCAAAACTTAAAGCAATAATCTGTGGTTTCTGTGGCTCATGGAACCTCCCCGCTGTCCCCACCAACTTCTTAGCCTCTGCTCTGGCTCCCATCCCCTCTACCACCCCAGAAGCTGTCGGGTCTCCCCTGCTGGGTCCCTTCCCTCTCTCACTGCACGCTTCTGTTGCTCTCTCTTATCCACGCTGTGACGGGCAGCCTCTGGCATGACCCCAGGGGTCCCCAGCTCCTGGAATGCCCTTGCACAGTCCCCACCCCCTGAGTGCCAGCTGAACCTACTGAGCCTAACAAGCAGAGCAGGGCACAGGGCACAGGAAGTCACTTCCAGATCAAGTTACAGAAGGATCTGCCGGCCATGTGAACCAGGCGTCCCAGGCTGAGCTGCCCAACCAAAAGGCCACATGGCAAGGAGCAGAGGGAAGTCTCGGGCCAGCAGCCAGCAAGATGCTTGGGCCCTCGGTCCAACAACCCACCAGGACAGAGTTTGGAATCACATCCCTAAAGCAAAACTGTGACAAGTGCACAGCCCCGGACCACAGCATGTGACTCGGCAATGACCCCGAGCAGGTGCCACCCACAGAAGCTATAAAATGACAAATGTGTGTGGGTTTAAGTTGCTAAGTTTGGGGGAAATTTCTCACACGGCACTAGCTGACTGATATATATGGCCATCGTTCACCTCTCTGTGCAGATCTGCCCCTCGTGTACACCCCTAGCCTGCTTTCTCCTCTGGCTCCCAAGGCTCAGCTCGTTCCTCCCAGAACCTTCTGCTGGCTCCTCCTTTTTCACTCAGCCTTTTAATGTTGGCAGGTCCCCGGCTCACTCTGGGGTCCCCTGGCTTCTCTGTGTACATGACCCTGAGCTCTCACCAGGCCCTGGTTATAAGTAGCAGCTACAGGGCCCTGCCTTCCACCTACGCCTCCACCTTGGCCACTCTCAA
The DNA here is from genome assembly GCA_004027185.1 of Glis glis. Lineage (NCBI taxonomy): Eukaryota > Metazoa > Chordata > Mammalia > Rodentia > Gliridae > Glis > Glis glis. The sequence continues at coordinate 6,469 of PVJS01021984.1, forward strand.
GAATTCCAGGCTCATATTCTCCTCTGGCCGCTTGGGTGTCTAAAGCACATGTCAGACTCAACCTATCGTCCCCATTTCCCAAGTTCTCAGCACCGTCTTCCTCCCAGGTGCTCAGTCCGGACCCCGAGTAGCATCTGTGTTCTCCCTCTGACTCTCGTAACATCCCCCGCCATCCAGCCCACCAGCGAGTCCTGACTCACTGACTCCAGCACACTAGCCTCAGTCCACGTTTCTCCACCTCCACCTGCCCGGCCTTCCCCCGGCCTGGACCATCGCAGTCGCATCCTGCCTGTCCCTTCTGCTCATACTCTCGTCCCCGAAGGCCACACTGCACTCAGCTGCCGGTGAACTTCTGGTGGAAGTTAGATCATGTCCCTTCCCTGATTAGACCCCAGAGTCTTCCCAGAATATTTCAAGTAAAACCCCCCTCACCCTCCACCCTCCTCCCCAGCCTCTAGAACTAACTCTGATTTTATAAGAATTCAGACTGAAATACTCCTTGAAATCTCCACCTCACAAGCCTGCTGGAATTACTTCTCTCTCTCTCTCTCTCTCTCTCTCTCTCTCTCTCATTCTTTAACTCCTTTGTTCACTGCTGTGCCTTTGACAGTTCCTGGCACACAGCAGGTGCTCAATAAATGTCTGTGAGATGATACAAGAGGGTCTTCCTGCAGCCTAACCCTCAGAGGTGCTTGTAATCACCTGCCACCCCGGAGGGCCGCAGCCAGGAGAGCCAAAGCAAGAGCCCGATGTCCTTGAGAGACTCATGCCCATCCTTGCCATGGGACCCTCCCGATTTTGTGGTCTCAGAGTAACATCAAAAGTGGCACCCCCAACTGGACATGGTGACACATGCCTGTCATCCCAGTGCTTGGGGGGCTGAGACAGGAGAATCACAGGTTTGAGGCCAGCCTCAGCAATGTAGCAAGGCTCTCAGCAACCTAGTGAGACCCTATTTCAAAACCAAAAATAAGACCGGGGGTATAGCTTGGAAGTAGAATGGCCCTGGGTTCAATCCCCAGTAACACACACACACACACACACACACACACACACACGTGTCCCCAGCATGCACCAACCAAATTTAAGGGGAGGCAGCTCAAAGCCTTGAGCCGATGGGGAGACATGGGGTGGACTTGACAATTTGGAGACTGGCGGTGGAGAGCTGACTTCACCCAGGTGAGCAGCAGGTACCCCGAGGGCAGAGCCCTGGCAGAGGCGGGTGCAGTGCCAGGCCTGTGTCCCTCCTTTCCACCAAGCCCCACTGCCCTCCTCGGTGCAGCTCTAGGAAACCCCCAGGGCACACGGTGCTTTCTGCTCTTTCTCTTCTCTCCAGCCCGCCCCCACCCCGTCCTTTCCTACCTGGCCTGCACAGGTGACCTCTCTGTCCTTCCGCACACTGCGTCCAGGGGATCATTCCAAAACACAACCCAGAGGGTCCTGCCTGCCCTGAGCATAAAGGCTGGGCTCCAGCCAGGGTGAGGAGGCCCTGCTCAGGCAGGACCCCTTCCCTCCAGGAAGCACCCTCCCTCCTATTCCCTGCTGTGCTAAACATGGACGCAGTGTGCGCTACCCCACGTAGTGCTCCCCCAATACTCCAGGGCCTCTTCTGCCTCTGTACCTTTGCACACCCCGTGCCTTCCACCCAAATGCCCTTCCCTGTCTTTATTACCTGGGAAACTTCCCATCATTCCTTGCGGCTGAGGCACCAATGTTGGATGAGTAACTGTACCTTCTTCTCCCTGGCTGCCTCGCATGGCAGAGGCTGGAGAGCGAGCGCTCCCGCCCCCCTTGCAGCCAGCTGAGGCCTGCGAGAGACACTGCCTGGCACCAGCTCGTCCCCTCTTCTTCCTGTCTTGAACCCAGACGTGATGCCTGGATCATGGCTGAGTAGAAAGATTAACTATGCCTGCATCCTTATTGGCATGGCTCAGCTGCCAGGCCAAACCCAAGCAGCCAGCCTCCGGGATTCGTGTCAGATAATTAAATGTCCCGAAGACTGAAGGCGGCTGGCGAAGGCTGTTATTTGCAGCCAGAGCAGCCCTGGCTGACTCTGGACACTGGAGTCCCTCCTGGATCCGCCCACGCCATCACACACGGCACAGACAGACCCGGCTCCGCACTCGGCCTACTCATCCGTTATATTTTTTTCCTGTCTCCCTCCCTCTATGCTGTGACCTTTTTGAGACAGAGCCCAGGTCTTCTCACCTGGCCTCCCGAGTGCCCCACCCTCCCCTGGCTCCCGGCAGGCCCTGGGCGAGTGGCCCGTAGGCTAGCAGTCAACACATAGCCTTCTGTGTGTTTCTAGTACAAGCTGCCTCCAGGCCTTATTCCAAAAAGGTGGGGGAAATAGATTAATCATGATTAAAATATAGATAATAATAGATTAAATAATAGATAATAATAAATTAAATAATAATAATAAATTAAATAATAAATAAATTTAATAATAATAATAATAAATTAAATAATAGATTAAAAAATAGATAATAATAGATTAAAAACGACATGAATCGCGGGATGCAGATTACCGAAATGTTGCAGAGGAACAGGAAGACCGCGATGTTGCGCAGCACGCTTCTCTTGGTGTGGCCCTGCAGGGACCCGGGGCCATGGGTTGAGTGTGGGGTCGCTGCCCAGCCGCAGTCCTCTTCCTCTTTGCCAACGCCTTGGTGCGGACACAGATGCCCGTTACCCGCCTGCTGCACATCCCCGACCTGGGGGGCCAAGTCTCTAGCCACCCCTCCGCTCCCAAGGCTGCCCGGAGCCGGCGAGGGGGTGCTGCCGTTGCAGACGGTGACCACCCGGAGCGTCTGGATGTCCTCGCAGCGCCCCTCGGGCTCCCGGTGGACCGACTCGATGATGAAGAGGTTCTGAATGTACTTCTCCAAGATCACCAGCACCGAGTAGGGCAGGTTGAACCAGGTGTACTGGGGGCGCGTCTCGGCGCAGAGAATGGCCAAGATGGAGCCCCAGGAGATGAGCCAGGAGCCCGAGGCCGTGCCCACCAGGAGGTCGGCGTCCAGCTTGCGCGCGGGGTTCTTGGACTCGTCCAGCGACTTCTCGTCCATCCTGTAGATCCGGATGCCCAGCAGGCCGGCGGCCCCCATGAGCAGCAGCAGCCCAGTGGCGTACAGGTAGAACATGGTGAGCGCCGACTCGCTCTTGGTCTTGGAGCGGCCGATGTGGATGAGGTAGACCACCACCACCCCAATGGTGGCCGCCAGCACCGCCAGGCCCAGCCCCGAGCCTGCCAGCACCCTGTCCAGCTCCAACTGCATCTTGGGGCGCCGCGGGCTGTCCACCTTGCGCCCGATGTTCTTCCACAGCACGTAGAGCATGGTGGACGCCAGGATCTGGTACTCGATGTTGAAGGGGTACAGGTAGTAGATCACGTGGGAGATGGCGGAGCACAGGGTCGGTGGCGTGCAATTACACTGCGGCGTGTGGTCGTCCAGTGCTAGGGCGACAGGTGAGAGAAGATGGGCGATCAGCACCGAGACATCGCTGCACTGGGGTCACCGTGCTCTGCTCACTGGGGTGAAAGCTCAAGGCGGGTTTATCATCATGTTTAATACCATGGTGGTGTTTTTTGGTTGTTTTATTTGTTCATTTCTGTGGTACTGGGGATTGAACCCAGAGGCTTCTACCTCCAAGCTACAGCCCCAGCCCTACTTTATTTTTTATTTTGAGATGGGGATCTCACTAAGTTTCTGAGGTTGGCCTCAAACCTGCGATCCTCCTGTCTCAGCCTCCCAAGTACTGACTGGGAGTAAAGGTGTGTGCCACCATACCAAACTTTGCTTTTTTTTTTTGTTTTTTGTTTTGGGGTTTTGTTTTTGTTTTGTTTTGTTTTGTTTTGTTTTGTTTTGTTTTGTTTTGTTTTTCAGTACTGGGGATTGAACCCAGGGGTGCTCTACCACTGAGCTACATACCCAGCCCTTTTTATATTTTTATTTTGAGATGGGGTCTTACTGAGTTGGCAAGGCTAGCCTCCAACTTGCGATCCTCCTGCCTAGGCTCCCAAGTTTCTGGGATGATGTTTAATATCTGGCTGATGTTTAATATCATGATATCTTGATAGTCATGAATACTCCCCAAAGAGTAGTAATTACATAAATCTTATTTTATCCACACATTAGAATATCGTGCATCCATTATAAATGGCACTGTAGCCGGGCAAGGTGGTACATGCCTATAATCCCAGTACTTGGGAGGCCGAGACAGGAGGATCACAGGTTTGAGGCCAACCTTAGCAACTTAGAGAGACCCTGCTTCAAAATAAAAATGGAGGTATAGCTTGGAGGTAGAATGCCCCTGGGTTTAATACCCAGTACCAAAAACAATAAAAATAAAAATAAATGCCATTTTATAGAAGTTTACTTTTTTGCGGTACTGGGGATGGAACCCAGGGGCATTCTTCCTCGGGGCTACACCCCCAGCCCTATTTTTTTATTCTTTATTTTGAAACAGGGTCTCACTAAGTTGCAGAGGGCCTCACTAAGTAGCTGAGGCTGGCCCCGAACCCGGATCCTCCGGTCTCAGCTTCCCAAGTACTAGGATTATAAGCGTGCGCCACCATGCCTGGCTTCCGACTCCTATTTTTTATACTTTATTTTGAAACAGGGTCTCACTAAGCTGCAGAGGGCCTCACTAAGTAGCTGAGGCTGGCCACGAACCCAGATCCTCCGGTCTCAACCTCCCAAGTACTGGGATTATAAGCGTGTGCCACCACGCCCGGCTAGAAGTTTACTTATTACCAAAGAAAGATGTTCTCAAGATATTGTTGAACATCAGCAGGCGGCCTAAGAGGACAGAGCATATGACTCCCTTTTTGCAGAATAGAGATGCACAGATGATAGAAAAAGACAGAGAAAAACATCTGGAAGGACATAAACTAGAATGTTAGCAGGGTTCTTCTGGGTGGAAAAACGACAGGTGATTTATATTTTCTATTTTCTTCTAGATTTTGTTTCCCCACATTATCTAAATTTTCTCTGTGATATGATTTATGTGTGCAACTTTTAAATTATTTTTTTAAAGGCTCTGTGGGGAAAAGGCCCCTTCTACTTAGCAAAGACTTTCCCCTGCGGATCTTGCAGTGCGAGTCAGCGTGGCAGGAGAGCGGTGCAGGAATGGCAAGGGCCCCCCCCCCACCGACTCCCAGCTAGGAGGGAAAATGCCAGAAGCGCTGGGCGTGGTGGCGCACGCTTGTAATCCCAGTACTTTGGGAGGCAGAGACCGGAGGATCCGGGTTCGCGGCCAGCCTCAGCTCTCTCTCTCTCTCTCTGTCTCTGTCTCTCTCTCTCTCTCTCTCTCTCTCTCTCTCTCCCTGTCTCTCTCTCTCTCTCTTTCTACTTAGTGAAGCCCTCCACAACTTCGTGAGACCCAGTCTCAAAATAAAGTATAAGAAATAGGGCCGGGGGTGTAGCACAGAGGTAGAACGCCCCTGTGTTCAATCCCCGGTACCACAAAAAAAAAAAAAAAGAAAAAGCCAGAAGCAAGTAACCAGGGGTCTGACTACGGCCTTGAGGATTGCACGTCCACATAGACTGCCCTTTAACTCCAACCCACTCTCCACTCTGGGGGAAACGTAAAATAGGTTATCAAAACATCAGAAAGGGAGGCGGGGCTGCTCAGTGGTCAGTGCAAGGCCCTGGATGCCATTCCCAGCACTGAAAAAAAAGCAAGGAAAAAATGGTAAAATTGAACATATGTATGTGTGAGAGAGATCAATGTCCAAGAATTTAGAGATTATTAAGTGACTTTTGCCACAACCATGCAATGGAATAGCAGGCAGTCCCTAAAAATGATAATTGAGGCCTGTTTTACTGATCAATATGTGTAGCAATGCATTTGCTAACTAGATCCATTTATCCATTTGTCTATATTTCAAAAGGATAGGTCATAGATGATAAATATACAGTTTTTACTTGTCAATTTAAAAATAAATAAAATAAAGCAACTGATAACTGATATAGGAAAATAATCATCTTACAATGACAGTAAGAAAAGCAAGAACATAGCTGGGTGTGGTGGTGCACACCTGCAATTCCAGTGCTTGGGAGGCTGAGACAGGAGAATCACAGGTTCGTGGCCAGCCTCAGCAACTTAGAGCGACCCTTGGCAACTTAGCGAGACTCTGTTTCAAAATACAAAAATATAAAGGGCTAGGAGTGTAGCTTATGGGTGAAATGCCCCTGGGTTTGATTCCCAGCACAAGGAAGGAAGAAAGGAAGGAAGGACGGATGGACTTGTATATCCAGTATTTTTTAAATGATGGGTAAATGCATTCTGGATTGTGAAATCAATTTAGAGGTAGCAACCAATATTGCTCTTAACAGAATGGAATTGTAATGGGGTAGAATAGAGTGGGGTGAAATGGAATCAACTACAATAGAAATATCAGAGTGTTTGTGGTAGAGTAAGAGGAGGTGTTCTTTACGTGAGATATGGTAAGATTAAGTATGGTATATACATATGCACACAGGTATGTGTGTCTTTGGGTACATTGACAAATGTATCTCTTACCTCCTACCCATAGGTTGCAGTGAAAAAAAGACTGAATAGGTACAGTGTAAAATGGACTGTAACTCACTATGACATATAATTATAATGTATTGGGCCGGGCGTGGTGGCGCACGCTTGTAATCCCAGTACTTGGGAGGCAGAGACAGGAGGATCCAGGTTCGCGGCCAGCCTCAGCTACTTAGTGAGGCCCTCCACAACTTTGTGAGACCCGGTTTCAAAATAAAGGATAAAAAATAGGGCCGGGGTGTAGCTCAGAGGTAGAACGCCCCTGGGTTCAATCCCTGGTACCGCAAAAAATAATAATAATAATAATAATAATTATAATGTATCAATAAAAAATTAAAAATAAAAAAGAGTAAAATTCACTCCACAATTCCCTTATATATAATCATTATTGTTTGATGTGTAGCCATACATATAATTTCTTTATTTTTCAAATAGATTATATCCTGCTTACTTATCTGTACCTACTTTTCACTTAATACATTTGGGACTTCTTTTTTCCCTATTAGCACATGGAGTTATTCTATTCTCTATTCTTTTAGTCAATTGCATAGGAATCCATTTTATTAATAAAATACTATTTTGGTGTTTCAAAAAAGTCAACTATGAGCCAGGTGCAGTGGTGCAAACCTGTGATCCCAGCTACTTGGAAGGCTGAGGCAGGAGGATCGCAAATTCAAGGCCAGCCTGGGCAATTTAGCCAGACCCTGTCTCAAAATACAAAATAAAAAAGGTTGGGATGTAGCTCAGTGGTAGAGCGCCCCTGAGTTCAATCCCCAGTAACATGCGCGTGCGCGCGCGCACACACACACACACACACACACACACACACACACACACACATCAACTGTAAATGTTTTTTTAAAAGGCACACTCCAAAAAAATAACCCAATGTTAACAGCATCTCACAGCATTTCTGGTAGGTGTAATTGTGGATATTTTTCTTTACACTTTGCTGCTGTTTGAATTTGTAACACACTTGCACACTTACACAATCAGACAGAAGCGCCATATGTGGCACCCCCCCGCCCCGCCCTTGCTGAACAGACTCGATGCTGTTGTGTGGGAGAGGAGGAGAAGCCAGGAGGAAGGAGCCGAGCCACAGAACCAGAGCCACAGGGCCCTGTTTTGTAAATTAATCTAAACCCATTTTCCCACAAGGCCTTGGAGCCAGATGGCCAGGATCTGCATCCTGGCTCCATCACTTATTTGCTGTGCGGCCTCGGGCTCGTTACTCAACTTTTCTGTGGCTTAATGGCTTCATCCATACGATAGTCAATACTGCAGAGTCCTGGGGCAGGAGTGCAGTGAGCTGTGCAAAGTGCCTAGAACGTGCCAGGTACTCGGGGAGTGCTTAGTAGAAGCTTGCCTTCGTTATTGTCCCTGCTGTCACTGCTATTGAGGCCCCGGAGGGAATGAGGCCAAAGACAGAGCAGCAGGACTCCCCAAGGTGGGCTGCTAGTTGGGGGTGGGGAAGAATCCACCTGGTGGGGAAACAGGTCCACATTTGTTCTTGGGGCTGCCCTGGGGTGCAGAGCCGGACTTGCCGCAACTGAGGGCGGGAAGCAGTCTCTGAAAGTCCACGAATGGCTCAGGGCCTCCCAATTTACAAAGGGAAAAGATGGGCTCAGAGAGGGAGAAGGACTTCCAAAGGTCACACAGCCAGCTTGGGATGAGAACATCCCAACTCACTGCGCTTCCCTCCCCCGGCTCCCCACACCCTGCTCTCCTCCACCCAGTGTTCCCAGACAGATGGGAGAGATCGCAAATACCCAAGAATTCTGGAAGAAAATATAAAGATTAACACTCCAGGCTCCTAAATAGAAACAAGGGAGAATAAAGACGGGCCCAAATTATAAGCCAAGCGCAGTTAAATAAAAACCCCCAACTACTCAGGCCAGCTCAGCACAGCCTACCATCAGACTTCTAGGGATTTCTAAAGCCAGACTTTCAGGAGAAAGATCTGATAATAGAGCCTTCATTAAAAACAAAAACAACCTCCCATCTTCCAAAGTCGAAAACAAAGGCCATTTATCCCTCTAGCAGGCTGGACCATGGGAACGGGTGATCCAAATGACACCCTGGGGTCTCGCAGCCCCTGAGTCATGGGGGAACCTTCAATTATGCTCTGCACACCCTACTTAGGGAGGCGGGTGAGCGCCTGGGGGCTGGAAGGTTTTCAACACAGGGATTGTCTGCTGAGGCGAGCTGGGGGACCCCGCATCCCTGGGGAATCTGCGCCACCTCTGATCATTCCCGTGGTCTCTGTGGTTTCCAGAATGTTCCAACATGGCAGCAGGGCGGCTCCTCCCACTCACCGACGGTTATGTTCCCGAAGCCCAGGGTGACGAGCCGCTCCTTGTGCTCGTTCAGCTGGTGCTTGGACTCGTTCAGGACGCTGTTGGTCCACAGAAGTAGGTTGGTGAACACCGAGTGGATCACCCCAAACCTATAAGCACAGGACTTGGTTCTGGAGGGGCCCCAGGACAGACAGACAGACAGACAGACAGGACGCCCCCTCCTGGGCCCCACGCTGGCTTCTCCTGGCGCTTTCCCCCAGGCTCTGGGTGGGTCTGGCTGGTGGGTGGGGCAGATCCCTGGGACCTTCCAAAACCACAGAGCTTTGGCGTTCTGCCTTAATCCCAAACTTGCCAGGACTCGGCACATTGTCTACGGGACATCAAAGGCGCTGTCGTGGGAGGAGGGTCATGGGGAAGAAAATTTACTATACGCTGGCAGCCAACCCCAGAGCCCAGACCTTTTTCCCAGAAGGGAAGAGAAGCGAACAATGGGGAAGAGATAAAAGGGCTCCCCTGGAAATCCCTTGCCATTGACTGGCCACCCCAAATCATCATCCACCCCCATACCTTCCTGCCTTCCTGGAAAGACCCCACGCAAGCCAGACCTGCGGTCCAGCTTCCTCTGAGACTGGGCTCGGCCATTCTGGCCAGTGGGATATCAGGTGCCATCTATGGGACCTTGCTAAAATGCTTTTGCCTTTTTGATGAAAGAGATAAAAACAAGAAAAGCTTGCTTATGGTCCCTTTCTCTTTTTATGGCAGTGTGGACATGAAGGCTGGAGTTGTGGCAACCATCTTGGGACCATGAGGCGAGTGGCACAAGACCAAGCGTCAGCCCACTGAGGATGGCAGAGCACAGACCCACAGAGAGCCTGTTCAGTGAGGACAGTGTGGAGCGCCTGGAGCCCCGCTACGTCCAGGAATTAGCCTGTGGCCCCGTAGAGCAAGCAGCCACACTGTTCTAGTCTCACTCCAGAGTCCTGCCCTGAGACTGCCCTGGCCCCCAGGCCATGCTCCCTCCTAAGGAAGAAGGTAGAAAAGGAGGCGAAGAGGAAGGCGACGCTGGGCCCAGGGGAGCACAGGAGAGACCCCAGGGGCAATGTGGTTCCCAAGTGGTCCCCGCCTGTCTCAAATTCTCTTCGGTCTCCTCACGTGCAAGTTCTTAGCGGCGGCATCCGGGGCCTTAGCCACATGCCCTGTAGGAGCAGGGGCAGCAAAGACTGGCAATTTGAGAGTGGTTACCTACAAACTCCTAAACTGGGGGTGGGGGGTAGAGGCCCAGTTGGAGCCTGCCCCCCCTTGTCTAACCACGAGTGCACTGGTCCATTATCAGCCTACAGGAAAAGTGATCAACTGCATCCTGAGCCCATGAAAGCAGGCAAAACCTTTGCTCCCCCAACCCCGGCTGCCTGGCAGCTGCGCCACATGCAGGTGTGCGGGGGAAGAGCCAGTCTGCCCTCTGCCACCCCGTGCTTGCGCAGCTGCTGCGGCTCAGGGCCTGGCGTCCGGGAGGCGTCTACAGCGCCTTTGACAAGTGGGACAAAGCTGTTTGCTTCCGCCTGGGGCTTTTCTCTACTCATAAAGCCCATGGCTTCCCTTTCTTCTCTCCTTTCCCTGATCTGATGGCAACGTCCAATCCCAGGCCCACTGGAGTCTAGGAGGTGGCGCCAGAGCCACCTACAGCTGCACAACGTGAACGCTCCAGCGAGCTAGCAGCTGCCCACCCGCTGCGCCGGCCGGTCCTGCTGAAGGCCGGGTCTTTCCCCAGGCGCGGCTGCTTTTCTCACGCTTGGAGCCTAGTGCCCCAGACCCCAGGGAAGGGCAGGCATCCCTGAGCCGTCTCTGATCTCAATGCATGCTTCCAGCTCTGCTTTTAGAATTGCTTTCCCCTCTAAACTGCATTTTTGGGTAAAGAAAGCGATTCAAGGCAGCAAAGGGAACTCTGTGCTCAGGAGAAAGCTCCCTGTAGGTCCCGGAGGTGTGGGATGGTGGGATGCAGGCTCAGAAGACCAGAAGCAAACGGCAAGTGCAGGGGGAAGACAAGCCAGCAGCAGGCCCGGCAGTGTGGCCGTGAATGAAGGCTTCGAAGGCAGCATTAGGAAGTGGCGGGGACTGCAGCCCATCGACGGGAGCAGCCCTAACTCAGCTCTGGCCCTTTGTGGCCATGTGTGCCTGGGGTTGCCACATCGCTTTTTCTAGAGATTTCACTTTTTCTAGAATTTTTTTTGCTTTTTTCCTAGAGATTTTTCTCTTTTTCTAGATATTTCACTTTTTCTAGAGAAGTCTAAATCTAAAATCTAAAGGTGGTAAGTAATTTAAAAATGTGTAACAAGTTTCCCTATAAATAAAACAGACTAAACAAAGCTAAGTCCACATCCAACTCAAACCTATCCTGTTCCAGTTTAAGCAAGAGGCCCGGGGAAAGGGGGAGACCGGCCTCCAACCAGCTAGCCCCGGCACAGCGAGGGCCCAGCCCCACTCGGGAGGAGATCCTGGTGACAAAGGTCTAAGTGCGCGGCCCAGAGCAAAACTGTCCAGAGAAAAGACAATGCAGGGCACCAATGGAACCCTGTGACTAACTTTAAATTGTCTAGGGGACACCTTCAGAAAAAAGTAAAAAGTGAAAATACTTGTAATAACATTGTGCTAAACCCAGTATCTGATGTGGCATCGAGGCAACACCTCATCAATACCAAAACTATGCTGGAGACATGGTGTGCTCCGTTTATCATTCTGGTCCCTGGAATCCGGAATGTATTTTACTCCTACTGCACATGTCAGTGTGGACCGGCTGCCATCGTGTGCTCGGTGGCCCCAGGTGGCGGGTGGCTGCTGCAATGGACAGTGCAGACCTGGGAGGCAGAGTCAGGGACTCTGAGATTGAACAGGCGGCTGCAGCAAAGAAAAACGCTGCACCCAGCACACCCAGCTTCCCAGCCCCATCACCATGACCCCCGGCGGTGGGTTCAGGTTAATACCTGGGTCCCACAGAGATGTGCACTAGCACGCTACCTGCCCTCGGACATCTGCTTCAGTCCTCTGAGCCTCAGTTTTCTTGTCTGCCAAATGGGCTCATGATCATATCTATTCTCCCCTGTCGACAGGGCTGTTGGGAGAGAGGGCCTCATGGGTAGCACACGCAACAGAAAGTGCTTTACCAACAGGAAGGTCGATGCTATTAGCCAGGATTGCTGGCTGTCGGACACCTGCTCAGCCCACACTTGTTGAAATATCTCAGCCTTTAGCCCCACAGCTCCACCTCTAGGAATGTAACTCGAAAAAATACTTAGAGGTGTTCAAAAATATTTTTGAAAGCTGGGTGTGGTAGCACACGCTTGTTATCCCAATACTTGGGAGGCTGAGACAGGAGGATCGCAGGTTCACTGCCAGCCTCAGCAATTTAGTGAGGCCCTCTGCAACTTAGTGAGACCCTGTTTCCAATTAAAAAATAAACTAGGGGTGAGGATGTAGCTCAGAGGTACAATACCCTTGGGTTCAATCCCCAGTACCAAATATATATATATATATATTTTTTTTTTAACTCCTACAGCACACGTTAGTGTGGACATTTTTTTTTTTATGCTGAGGATTGAATCCAGGGGCATTCTATCTCCAAGCTACACACCCAGCCCTTTTTATCTTTTATTTTGAAACAAGATCTCACTAAATTGATGAAGGTCTTGCTAAGAACCTGAGGCTGGCCTCAAACCAGCGATGCTGATCCTCCTGTCTCAGCCTCCCAAGTACTGGGATTACAGGTATGTGTCACTGCACCAGGCTAAAAAGCACAACTTTTTTTCTTTTGCAGTACTGGGGATTGAATCCAGGGGCATTCTACCTCCGAGCTACACCCCCAGCCCTATTTTTTTTATTCTTTATTTTGAAACAGGGTCGCACTAAGTTGCAGAGGGCCTCACTAAGTAGCTGAGGCTGGCCACGAACCTGGATCCTCCTGTCTCAAACTCCCAAGTACTGGGATGACAAGCGTATGCCACCATGCCCGGCTCAAAAGCAGTTTTTAAAGAATAACTTTGTGGAGTAGAAGAAGGGAAAGCCACAGCCTGGGAGGAAAGCAACAAGCGCTGTTCCAGAGCCACAGGCGGTGGGAGGCAGGGAGGGCGGGCAGCACACACGCACACACCTCGATGCCCGACACGTGAAAGGGGGCAGCCCTGGACCCAAAGCCAGGCCCCTGCTTGTGCTCTAGCCACCTGGAGAAAAGTCTTTTGACCCGCTGCCTCGCCTACTAAATGCAGACGAGAGGCGTGACCATCACCGGCCGGGTGTGCACTGATTGTGATGATGGACACGGGAGTTTTTGTCCAGCTCTGAAGGACAATTAAAGTCACCTGGGGTGGGTCCTTGGGGTCCCAAACCTCATTGTCCACTCTCTGCCCCGAAGGTAACAGCATTAGGGAACACTTCTGCCCCTGTTCTTGCCAGCAGATGTGTGGGGGACACTTCTGCTGTTACTTAGACTGGGGTTAAAGATTACAGCCAAAGCCACTGCCTGGGGCCACACAGTGGATGACAAGCTGCCCAGTGCCAGCTCCAGGCCCCATTCATGAAAGCCAGGGTACCACGAGGGCCAGGGACCTGCACAGCCAGGGACCATGACAGCCAGGGACCTGCACAGCCAGGTACCATGACAGCCAGGGACCTGCACAGCCAGGTACCATGACAGCTAGGGACCTGCACAGCCAGGGACCAAGAAAGCTAGGGACCTCCACAGCCAGAGACCTGCACAGAGACCTGCAGAGCCAGGGACCT
>PVJS01021984.1:20172-31069 GCA_004027185.1 Glis glis
GCCAGGGACCTTCACAGCCAGGGACCTCCTCACCCAGGTACCATGACAGCCAGGGACCTGCACAACCAGGTACCATGACAGTTAGGGACCTCCACAGCCAGGTACCATGACAGCCAGGGACCTTCACAGCCAGGGACCTCCTCACCCAGGTACCATGACAGCCAGGGACCTCCACAGCCAGGGACCTGCACAGCTAGGGACCTCCACAGCCAGGGACCTGCACAGCCAGGTACCATGATAGCTGAGTACCTCACCAGCCAGGTCCCTCTCACAGTCACTGCGTCTCCAGGCTCTGCATGTCCCACAGAGCCGGGGGCACGCCCCGCACACACTGGAGGCTGGAGCGCTGCCGGTGTGGGTTGAGGATGGCCCTTTTTTGAATAATGAGGTTGGTGAAATCTACTTCTATTCCAATCGCCTATTGAAACAGCTCATCCAGTGGCTTGCATATCAGCCGCCATCTTACAGGGCGGCGCGGGACTTTCTCTTTCCTCAGAGTTTATACAATGTGGGACCTTTCCATACAGCCAACACTGGTCCTTGATTCATCTGTCCGTGTGCACGCGGCCATTCTTACACTTCACTTCGCTAATTCACCCCGTTATCCTGCACCTCTGTCCTCGGATCCTCACCATCATCTGAGAGAGCTGGGAATGGAGGCAGTAATAGACCCAGCACTTACTGGACACTTAGGCGCAGGACAAGCGGCCTGCTTCGTGGAACTCCCTCACTCAGTGCTCAGAGGTAGGCTACCCGATTGTCCCCATTTCACAGATGAGGAAACTGAGGACCAGGAAAGGCTGAGATGCACTCCACCCTACTTCCAGGGCTGTCCCGGGAAGAGGCTGAAGACGAGGCCCCTCTCCCGGCCACGAGGAGGGCTCTGCTCTCCAGGACTGAGTGGGGAGCTGGTCTCGGTGCTTAGAACTCAAGCAAGATGGACTCATGAGTTGTGTTTGTTCTAAATGAAGGCCAAATTCGAAGCAATTGCCTACAGTTTTTACCTTTCCAGTGTTTTGAAAGACTGGATAACATCCTTTGCATGTCCCCAAAGAAAATATACCTAGATGGAAAGAAAGGAAGAAAAGGTTACATGTGTGGGAAAACAGTCATTGTATTTGCACATGTGAGAAGCTATAAAACCTGGTAAAGGAAAATGCTGGGGACGCGAGTGACCTCCCACCAAGAAAGGCCAGTGGCCGGCCTCATCTCAGGCACAGTGCCACTCCGCAGTGGGACAGCAGGCTGCGAGCACATGGCAGGAAGAAGGGTGAGCTCTCCCAGCACTGGAGGGAGTGGAGCTGCAATTGATTTGAGATGTCTGCTTTTGATGGAGTGCCACAATCGATTGAGGATGTCTGCTGTGGAATAGGGTGTGGATCTGGCAGCCTGCCTGTCAGGAAACCCTGTAACCTGTTTATATCACACCTATCAGGTTTTATTGGAGAAATATCCATTGAACGGTTACTCTGTGACAGTGCCCAGAAACCAGATGTTGAGGGCTGTAAACGAGGAAGAGGATTGATCGACTGGTCTCTTCACTGTTTTACACTGCTAGCCTGTCCCCAGGCCACCAGTCATGGATGGCAATACAGGGAAGGGGTGGAGGGTATGCTGCCGGTACCAGCGGGGCTCCCTTACCCGAGTGCTTAGGCCCAGAAGTGTTTTAGATTCCAGGGTTTTTTTGGATTTGGGAAGATTTACATATTTATAATGAGAAATTTTGGGGATGGGACCCAAGTCTAAACACAAAATTCAATTTTTTATTTTATATACACATTATAAACATAGCCTAAAGATACATTTATACCATATATTTAGTTATTTTGTGCATAAAACAGAGCTTCCTGGTGTGAATTTTCCACTTGTGGCACTGAGCACACATGTCAGTGCTCAGAAAGTTTCAGATTTGAGAGCGCTTTAGATTTTGGAGTTCCAGGGTGTTCAACCTGCATAAGACCTGTAGGCAAATCCTGACTCCCTCCTGGCCCCGCGACAGGGCCTCAGGCAAGACTAGAAACCTGTCTGCCTCTGCTCTCCCATCTGTACAATGGGGGTGCTAACAGAAGTTACCCTCAAGGGCATCGCGAGCAATGAGATGAGGCAATTCCTGTGGGTCACTTAGAAGGCGCCAGGAGTGTGCCGGTGTGGGCACGTGCTCTTGTCAGCTCGCTCCTTCCCTGACATGGATCGAGTGCCTCCTGTGGGCCGGGCATCATCTGAGCTTCTAAAACACTTGGGGCCTTGGTCTAGAAGCAAGCACTTATTGAGCACCGATGGCATGCCAAGCACTGCGGACACTTCGGAACCTTGTCTCAATCTTTGTTTTGCAATTAAGAGCTATAAGAAGAAAAATCAGGCCGTACAAGATAAAAAGCTCCTACACATATTACCTCTCCGTGGTGTTTAACCCAAGATTTACCATCTCGCTCAGCAAAACACTTTGAGGCCATAACTCTCTAGAAACATCCTGCAATTTTAAAAATGGGCAGTGACTCCTTGGCAAAGGTGACAATGACAGGGATCATTAGGATTTTCTTTTTTTTTTTTTTTTGGTATTGGGGATGAAACTCAGGGGCATTCTATTTACCATTCTGCCTCTGAGATATACCCCCAGCCCTTTTTATTTTTTGTTCTGAAAAGGGGTCTCACTAAGTTGCTGAGGCTGGCCTCGAACCTGTGATCCTCCTGGTCTCAGCCTCCCAAGTACTGGGATTATAGGTGTGTGCCACCACACCCAGCATTCATCAATGAATTCTAAATTATGCAGCCATTTGATTAATACTTCACCTAAACATTGCAGGGCAGCATAAAAAGTTTATGGGGCTTTTTTTGGGGGGTGGGGTATTGGGGATTTAACCCAAGGGCATTCTACCTCTGAGCTACATCCCCAGCCCTTTTTTTTATTTTGAAACAGGGTCTAAGTTGCTGAAGGTTTTGCTAAATTGCTGAGATTGGCCTCCAACCTGCAATCCTCCTGTTTCAACCTCCCAAGTACTGGGATTACAGGAATGCGCCACCACACCCAGCTAGTTTATGATCTTTTTTTTTTTTTTTTGCAGTACCGGGGGTTGAACCCAGGGGCCTTCTACCTCTGCACTACACCCCCGGTCCTATTTTTTATACTTTATTTTGAAACCGGGTCTCACGAAGTTGCGGAGGGCCTCACTAAGTAGAGAGAGAGAGAGAGAGACAGAGAGAGAGAGACAGGGAGAGAGAGAGACAGAGAGAGACAGGGAGACAGACAGAGAGAGAGAGAGAGAGAGAGCTGAGGCTGGCGGCGAACCTGGATCCTCCGGTCTCCGCCTCCCAAAGTACTGGGATTACAAGTGTGCGCCACCACGCCTGGCGCTTATGATCTTTAAAGTGAAAAACTTGGAATAAAAAATTCTGCCCCCTCTATGTAAGACTTTGACAAGACTGTACCCCTTAAGTACAAGGAATGGAGACAATACATAAAAACAACAACAAATACTGGTTTCAGCTAATTGGCTTACAGATTCATTTTTATTCTCTTTTCTAATTTCTCTGGTAATGTTACACCATATTTTAAAAACAAATGCTGTGGGGGGGAGGTTACTGGGGATTAAACACAGGACTATTCTACCTCTGAGTTACACCCCCGCCCTATTTTAATTTTTATTTTGAAACAGGGTCTCACTACTTGCTGAGGCTGTCCTTAAACCTGCAATCCTCCTGTCTCAGCCTCCCAAGAACCCGGATTACAGGCTAAACAAATGCTTTAAAAAAAAAAAACTTAGTGAGACCCTCAGCAACTTAGCAAGACCCTGTTTCAAAATAAAACTAAGAGCTGGGCGTATAGCTCGGAGGTCGAATGTCCCTAGGTTCAACCCCAGTACCCCCCACCCCCCAAAAAAGAAGAACCACGAGGCCAAATCCTGCCCTCTGTAACAGTGTGGATGGGATGAACCTGGAGGACATTATGCCACATGAAATAAGCCAGACAGACAGACACTGTACAATCTGACTTATATCTGGAACCCCCAAAATCAAAGGTTTAATACATAGAAACAGAATGTAGACCTGAGGTTGAGGGAAGGAAACGAGGTGGGGTCAAAGGGCACAAAGTTGCAAATATGCAGTATATGTTCGTCTAGAGAGGTGGTATACGACATGCGGACTTAGTTAATAATATTGTGTGGTATGCTGGAAATTTGCTAAGAAGCTAGTCGCTAGGTGCTCTTACCACAAGAAAAGAAAGAAGAAAGGAAGCAAAGAGGAGGGGACAAAGTCCCCTTTTCCAGTGGAGTCAGCTGCAGGATTGGGTCCCAGACACAGAGTCGAGTTCCCCTTGGGACCTGCCGGGCAGGTCCGCAGCAGCATGCCCGTCTCCCATCACCGGACAACTTGATGTTACAGGTGTGTAGGTGCCTCAGGATACACTTTACAGGGACAGAGACAGCATGAGCATGCATCAGTGGTTACCTGCAGCAGAGTGTGGACTGCGTGCGTGACGGGGAACACTCCTTCGGTCGCTGACAAACATGCCGAAAACCCAATGAAGTATCCGACTTTGAAGCAGTCCAGGATGACGGTGATGGCTGCGAACAGGGTGACGCTACCTACAGGGGGAAGAAGAAACACACACCGATGGGTTGACATGCGCTGATGTCATCTCACAAGAAAGTATAGTAAGCCCTCAGAGAGCCAGGCAGGGTGGCGCACGCCAGCAATCTCAGAACTTGGGAGACTGAGACAGGAGGATCGCAGGTTTGAGGCCAGCCTCAGCAAGTTAGCAAGACCCTCAGCAACTTAGCCAGACCCTGTTTCAAAATATAAAAATAGAAAGGACTGGGAGTGTAGCTCAGAGGTAGTACCTCCCTGGGTTCAATCCCTAATACCCCCCCCCACACACACACACTCATATATATGACCAAATGACTTTTTTTTGGCACTGGGGATTGAACCCAGGGGCATTCTACCTCCAAGCTACACCCCCAGTCCTATTTCTTATTCTTTATTTTGAAACAGGGTCTCACTAAGTTGTGGAGGGCCTCACTAAGTAACTGAGGCTGGCCGTGAACCCGGATTCTCCTGTCTCAGCCTCCCAAATACTGGGATTACAAGCATGCGCCACCACGCCCAGCTACCAAATGACTTTTGACAAGGGTGTCAAGACCATTGAATGGACAAAGGATAGTATTTTCAACAAATGGTGCTGGGAAAACTGGATCCCCACATGCCAAAGAATGAAGGTGGACCCTCACTTTATACAATACACAAAAATCTAACTCAAAATAATGCAAAGACCTAAATATCAAACCTAAAAGTACAACACTATTAGAAGAAAATGTAGGGGAACGCTTACTGACATCATAGATTAGGCAGTGAGTTCCTGGCTGTGGCAACAACAGCAACAACAAAAAAAGATGACAAAAATAAACATAGATAAATAGAACTACATCACAATGAAAAATGTCTGCGTGTCACAGAACACACAGTGGAAAGGCGACGCACAGAACGGGAAAGAACATTTGCACATTATATATCTGACGAACCATTAATATTCACAATATCTAAGGTACCTACAGTTCAACAAAAGTTATTAAAACTAGGCAAAGGACTCGAAAAGACGTTTCTCCAAAAAGGATATTAAAAATAGTCCACAGTAGATGAAAAGAGGTTCCGCATCATGAATTATTAGGGAGATGCAATCCCAAACTAAGAGAAACCCACATCACATCTATTAGAATGACACTAAGAAATAATAGAAAAGAACGAGTAGACAGGATATGAAAAAACTGGGATCCACTGGCACGTTGGTGGAAGTGTGACATGGTGCCTCTGCAGTGGAAAACAGTATTGAGGTTCCCCCCAACATTAACAATGATCCAGACAGCCCACTTCTGAGTACATACCCAAAAGAGTTGAAAGCAGGGATACATGGGATTGTGCACACCTACATTCATATCACAGCAGCATTATTCACAATCACCAAGAGGTGCAAGCAACCCAAGAATCCATCCACGGATGAATGAACGAACAAAATGAGACACAGACATACAGGGGAATATTATTCAGCCTTAAAAGGAAGGAAGATGGGCATGGCGGCACACGCTTGTAATCCCAGTACTGGGGAGGCTAAGACAGGAGGATCACAGGTTCGTGGCCAGCCTCAGCTACTTAGTGAGGCCCTCTGTTTCAAAATAAAGAATGAAAAATAGGGCTGGGGGTGTAGCTCAGAGGTAGAACACCCCTGGGTTCAACCCAAGTACCAAAAAAAAGGAAGGAAATTCTGATCCATGCTACAGCATGGGTGAAACTCAAAGGTGTTGTGGTAAATAAACAAGTCACAAAGAGACATCTACCTAGGGTTGTACTTTTCTTTTCTTTTTTTTTTGTGATACCGGGGATTGAACCCAGGGGTGTTCTACCTCCGAACTACACCCCCGGCCCTATTTTTTATACTTTATTTTGAAAACGGGTCTCACGAAGTTGCGGAGGGCCTCACTAAGTAGCTGAGGCTGGCCACGAACCTGGATACTCCGGTCTCAGCCTCCCAAATACTGGGATTACAAGCATGTGCCACCACGCCCGGCCGGGTTGTACTTTTCTTCAGTGCCAAGAGCAGCGGAATTCATAGAGAGAAAGTAGAACGGTGTTTGCCACAGGCTGAAAGGACACGGGGAGACAGTGCTTAATGGGGACAGATTTTCATTGTGCAAGATGAAACGAGAGAAGCGGGTTGCACAACAATGTAAGTGTACTTAACACTCCTGAACTGTACACTTGAAGGTGGCTACACTGGTAAGTGATGTCTATCTAACCACAACTAAATATTAAATATAGATATTAATCAAACAAATTCTGCGATTGGGTTGATAAGGTGAAACTAGAAAATAGGTATTGTGTCCCTTTCATCCCTTTCATCATCGTCTCCACCCGACACACATCCCAGGCCTGACAGATGGTACTACATACAGTTGACCCTCATAGAGGGCTGCTCCAGGATTCCTGCAGAAAACACACTCTGAGGATGCTCAAGGGCCTCATATATAATGGCATCGGATTTTCATGTAACCTACGCATGTCCTCCCACATACTTCAAATCATCTCTAGATTACTTCTAACACCTAATATGATGTAAACGTTATGCACATAGTTGTTGTACCGTATTGTCTCAGGAGTAGTGGCAAGGGGAAAAGTTTACATGCTCAGTGCAGGCCGGAGGTTTTTTTCCCAGTATTTTCAATCTGCAGTTGGTTGAACCCATAGACATGGAACCCACAGATAAAAAGGGCCAAGGGGGCCGGGCGTGGTGGCGCACGCTTGTAATACCAGTACTTTGGGAGGCAGAGACCAGAGGATCCGGGTTCGCGGCCAGCCTCAGCTCGCTCTCTCTCTCTCTCTCTCTCTCTCCCTCCCTCTCTCTCTCTCCCTACCTAGTGAGGCCCTCTGCAACTTCGTGAGACCCGGTTTCAAAATAAAATATAAAAAATAGGGCCAGGGGTATAGCGCGGAGGTAGAACACCCCTGGGTTCAATCCCCAGTACCGAAAAAAAAAAAAAGGGCCAAGGGTACATTCGTCGCAGGTTGATTGGATCAGAAGGCCTCTAGAAGCTTCTCCAAGAGGATATGAGAGCATCACTATTCTACTCCAGCATCTCAGCGCTCTCATCCTAGAATCCTGCTCTCTGAAGATTAAGGGCACAGAGGGCACGGGTGTGCAGGATCTCCGTGAGGTCTCTGCGAATGTTCTATAAATCCAGAGCTTTTTTGGCTGGGGTGCAGTGGTACACACCTATAATCCCAGTGCTTGAGAGGCTGAGACAGGAGGATCGCAGGTTGGAGGCCAGCCTTAGCAATTTACTGAGACCCTTAGCAAGAGCCTGTTTCAAAACATAAAAAATAAAAGGGGCAGCCGGGCGTGGTGGCACACGCTTGTAATCCCAGTTCTTGGGAGGCTGAGACCAGAAGATCTGGGTTCGCGGCCAGCCTCAGCTACTTAGTGAGGCCCTCTGCAACTTAGTGAGACCCTGTTTCAAAATAAAGAATAAAAAATAGGGCTGGGGGTGTAGCCCGGAGATAAAATGCCCCTGGGTTCAATCCCTGGTACCGCAAAAACTAAAATAAAATAAAAATAATAAAAAGGGGCTGGGGTTCAATCCCCAGTACCCTTCCAAAAATCTAAAGCTTTTTTAAAATAGGAAGTTGATTTTTCAGAAACTGGTGGGGCTCTGCAAAGGGTCTGAGTCGCATCAAGTGAGAAGGGGAAGCAGTCTTTGGTGGTATAATCGGATGATTTTGACCAAAAACAAACAAAATGTGCAAATGGATAAAAGACTGGAAAGGAATATACAAAAATACATTTAAAGGACATTTGTGACCAATGGAGAAATTAGTGAGCAAAAAGCAGAGGGGGTGGGCGCTTGGCCAGTGGGAAAGCTCCTCCCCCACCCCGGGGCGACACTGACCCCATTCACACATCCTCCCCCACGCACAAGGGAAACTGGATCGCATGCGCTGTGCATTAAGGCGCCCAGCGCTGAGCAGGGACGCAGCTAATGGCTGGGGATAGGCTGGGGATAACGTTACAGCCCCGCAGAAGAGCCCCAGAGAGCAGTAAGGCAATTGCCTGGCTCGCCTCCACAGCTCAGAGCCCGACAGAAGCATCTCCGAGTCGCATTCTTTTAAAATCCTAGAAAAACCAGAAGCTCTGTAAGAGTGGAGACTGGATCCCAGTGCTTTGAAATAGTTCAACAAATGCAAGGTTCTTTTTTTTTTTTTTTTTGCACTGGAGATTGAACCCAGGAGCATTCTACCTCTGAGCTATATCCCCAGCCCTTTTTATTTTGAAACAGGGTCTTACTAAGTTGCTGAAGGTCTTGCTAAGTTGCTGAGGCTGGCCTCAAACCTGCGACCTAAGTACTGGGATTATAGGCATGCGCCACCATGCCTGGCACAAGGTTCATTTTGATTAAAAAGAAAAAGAAGCCAGGCATGGTGGCCCAAGCCTATTATCCCAGCATTTGGGAGGCTGAGACAGGAGGATCCCAGGTTTGAGGCCAGTGTGCAGTAATTTAGCAAGACTTCAAAAACTAAAAATAAAAAGAACTCAGGGTGCAGCTCAGTGGTAGAGTACCCCTAGACTCAATCCCCAGTTGGAAGGAAGGAGGGAGGGAGGGCAAGATGAGGCGAGGCAGCCAGGACAGGCAGCGGAGCCCAGTCCTGGAGCTCTGGGATCCACTGGTGGGTATGTGAGTTCCTACAAGTCACTCCCCCGCCCCAGCCTCAGTTTCCCCACCTACAAAAGGAGGATGGTCCACCGCAGAGGTTCTCAAACTTAAGTGGGCCTCAGAATCATCTGGAAGGCTTAAGACACACATTGCTAGGCTCAATCCCCAGTTTTTGATTCAGCAGGTCTGGAGTGGGGCCTGAAATCTGCATCTCTTACAAGTTCCCAGGTGAGGCTGGTGGGGTTGGTGTGCCCACCCCCTTGCTTCAAGTATCTTTACAATGTATTTTGATATTCCTTTCCAGTCTTCTCTTCATATGCACATTTTGGGTTTGTTTAGCCTGTGTCTGTGATTGACAGCTCAAGGGTTCTGTGCTAGAGCTCTGGCATTCCTCCTCATACTCTCAAAGTCCTCCCTTCCTTCCTTGGATACGTTCACCCATTTACCTATACAACAGATATTCTGGGCACTCCTTCTGCTGTGGTTTGGATATGGTGTGTCCCCCAAAGGTTCATGTGCTAGAAGCTTTGTCCTCAGTGTGCTGATGATGAGGGGCGGCAGGACCTTTAAGAGGTGGGGCCTAATGGAAGGTGATTAGGTCATTGGGGTATCCTGTTAGTCCTCAAGAGAGCAGGTTGTTATAAAGCGAGGCCACCCCACATGCTTATGCCATGGTACACACAGTTGCTTCCCTTTCCACTTCCCAGTCATATGACAAGGCAGCCGGGGGGGGGGGGTGACCGGGATGCCAGCTCAAGGCTGTTTGGACCCTCCAACCACCAGAATCATGAGCCAAACAACCCTCTTTATAAAGTATCCAGCCTCGGGTACTTCGTTACAGCAACACAAAATGGACTAAGATACCTAATCTGCATGAGGCATTGTGCCAAAGACTTAAAGAGCTGGAGAACCCAAAATACACAAGTTCAGCACTGTGTAAATTGGGGTGTCCACAAAACATAGAGGGCTAAGCTGACCCTAGACTCTTCATGGACAGCCCAGGAGACCAGAAGGCAGTCAAAAAGCTGCAATGTCCACTGCAAGGAAAGGGCTGCAGATTCGGGGCTCTATTCCCAGTGAAGCTGATGCCCCCTTGTCAGGACAAAAAACTAAAAGATATTTGAAGATTTTCAAAGTGCAATTCACTTTCAGCAACTATTTTCTGAGCATCAACTCTGAGCTGGTCACTGTCTCAGGCACCAGGATATTGACTTTCATGTCAATAAAATAAAGTCTACCCTTGGGGAGTTTAATGTACTAGTGGGAAAGACAGAAAATAAACCAATACATAATAAGCATATAAAGAATGTCAGGAAATGTAAGTGCATGAAGAGAAGGAAAGCAGGGAAGGGCACTGAGGCTGACGGTGGATGGTCAGGAAATGTCTCTCTGAGGGTGAGAGCTGAACAGAGAACAGACAGTGAGATAAAAAATACCATCCACATAACTCGGCTGGCAAACCAAACCAGAGATCTGGAAGACAGTCCTCAAAATAGAGGGAGATGAAGAGGAGAGGAGACAACAGCGAGCAGCAAGTGTTGCACAAGACTGGAGGGGTGCACAGGGTAGGATGGATGGATGGATGGATGGATGGATGATGAAGGGGTGGAGGATGGATGGATGGATGGATGGATGATTGGATGGATGGATGGATGGATGGTGGATGAAGGGGTGGAGGATGGATGGATGGATGGATGGAT
>PVJS01021985.1:0-30961 GCA_004027185.1 Glis glis
CGGAGGTAGAACGCCCCTGCGTTCAATCCCCGGTACCGCAAAAAAAAAAAAAAAAAAAAAATTTGGTTTTTTGTAATCCCAGTACTTTGGGAGGCGGAGACCGGAGGATCCGGGTTCGTGGCCAGCCTCAGCTCTCTCTCTCTCTCTCTCTCTACTTAGTGAGGCCCTCCCCAATTTCGTGAGACCCGGTTTCAAAATAAAGTATAAAAAATAGGGCCGGGGGTGTAGTGTGGAGGTAAAATGCCCCTGGGTTCAATCCCTGGTACCACACAAAAAAAATTAATTTGGTTTAAAAAAATATATAGTGAGGGATACATATATCAGGCTTCAAAACATGTTTTTTTTTTTTTTGCAGTACCGGGGATTGAACCCAGGGGCATTCTACCTCTGAGTTACACCCCCAGCCCTATTTTTTATTCTTTATTTTGAAACAGGGTCTCACTAAGTTGAGGAGGACCTCACTAAGTAGCTGAGGCTGGCTGCGAACCTGTGATCCTCCTGTCTCAGCCTCCCAAGTACTGGGATTACAAGCGTGCACCACCATGCCCGGCTTCAAAACATTTTTTAAATTCCATTTTCTAATATTGTTTTTTCTCTTACACTCTAAAAAGATTAACTCCAGGATTTTAAAACTCTACATCTTAGCCAGGCATGGTGGTGCACGCTTGTAATCCCAGTACTTGGGAGGCTGAGACAGGAGGATCACAGGTTCGCAGCCAGTCTCAGCTATTTAGTGAGGCTCTCTGCAACTTAGTGAGACCCTGTTTCAAAATAAAGAATAAAAAATAGACCTGGGGGTGTAGCTCGGAAGTAGAATGCCCCTGGGTTCAATCCCTGGTACCGCAAAAAAAAAAAAGGGAATTGTGGCAGAAAGGAACAAGTATGTAGGGATGAGAGAGAGAGAGAGAGAGAGAGAGAGAGAGATGTAAAGATACATGAGTATGAGAAATTTTGGTAAGGAAGGATAAAAGGAAATGAGAATATTTTCAAAATAAGAATATTCTGTATGGTAAAGTTTATCCCATTGTCCCAAATGGGAAAGGAAGGAATAGGATAAAATCAGAAGGCCAAAAGCAAGTCACAGAAGGTTGGAACACATCAAGTAAATGTTTGTAAAGGGTAAAGTTATGAAAGGAATACTGCACGTGTGATAAAGATGGTTATATTTACGAATTATCCAAAAGATTTACAGTGAGGTTCTATTAAGATAATTTCCTGTGCTTTCTACTGTCTGTTTTCTATGGTTATCTAAATTTCACTTCTAAAGTGAAGGTTAACTCCTGTCTAACTGTAATGCTATATTTGTGCTTCCAAAATGTTAAAAATGTATAAATGGGCATTAGACAAAACACCAGTCAGTTTAGCTACCCCAGTCCATCACAGCCTCCTGAAGCCAACAGCTCCAGAGTCAACCCACCTAGACTGTTGATGAGAGATCTGAGGTCAAGCAAGGTGATCCTGAGGAGGACGACTCGCCCTGCTCCAGTCACATCCAGAAGCTGACAAGACGGTACCCGATGGAAGACTGAAGAGCGCCACATCTCAGGCCACAAAACTGGACTCTATATTTTATGTCATAAGTGCTTTAAGACTGACTTTATTAGTGAGATTTACAATGGTCTTAATTTTAACATTAGTTGCCTACCCAATTTGACTCTGCATTGTTAATATGAAAAAACAATTGGCAATCACCATTAATGTATCCAAAATTGTTAAACCTATTATTGTCAGATTTGATGTATGTCAGATTATATCTTGTGGCAGCCTGGAAAACCAGCGACAGTTCTCCCAGGCTGACAATTACTACTGGCCTTGTCTTAAAGACAAAAAAGGAGGAAGTGTTGGGGGCCTTGTTAGTCATCAGCTTTGAGGTCACCTCGGTCGGGCTTGGGAGGGGCACAAACTGCCCACCCAAGTGGAGATTTCTGCATGCAGACAAATCTCCAAGGACTAAATAAGACCAATAAGCAAAGACCCTGACAATTTCCTTGTTTACCCTTTCCTTCCCTGATTTATCTGTGACTACCTTGATGTTTTTCCCTGACTCACCCCATGACTGCTTTGCTATCTCCTATGATTAATTATTCTTACAATGTTTTGGTTATAACTCTCAATAAAAGCAGGATGCTGGTGAAAGGATAGCAGGAGAGAGATCTCTCTCTCCTCACCGGCCTTCTCAGATCTTGCCATGTTGACTTTGTTGTCATTCATGTGAGAGACTTCTAATTAACCAATCAATCCATCAACAGCAATACCATCTGCAACAAGTGGCACTGCTACAGCATTCTACCTCCAAGCTACACCCCCAGCCCTATTTTTTATTCTTTATTTTGAAACAGGATCTCACTAAGTTGCAGAGGGACTCACTAAGTAGCTGAGGCTGGCAGAGAACCTGCCATCCTCCTGTCTGAGCCTCCCAAATCCTGGGATTACAAACGTGTGCCACCACACCCAGCTGAAAGAACAGATTTTAAAAAGTCTAATCAACAGTGAATCAAGTGACTTGAATTTTTTAAAGACTAAATCTAGTTTATATAACCGTATATGACCCTACTAGTAATGAGAAATAGACAGGGCAGGACACTGTCAATTCTTCATCCTGACACCACATTTTCTGGGGAAAACCAAGTTCTTGGCAAATCTCTCTCATCAGGCACTTGGTTTAAGTTGTGTCTATGGCTGGTATTAAATACTTTGGTGTAATCTTGAAACTGTTAAGGCCTTCATGTAATTGACTAGTCCCAGGATTAGGTGCTAAACTGCATGAGGTTAGAGACGGCCTTATTTAAATTCTCTATCCTTGTTGCTTAGTGAACTGTGTTATACCTAGGAGACCACTCAGACACTAATGAGCTGAAATGTAGCAAGGAGATCCTAGTATTTTCCCTTCTCCTCTCTCTCTCCATTTTTTGGGCAAGAGGGATCCAACACAGAGCCATTAGCACGTGCTCTACCATCGAGATACACCCAGCTTCCTTGACTTGTTCTTAAATGTGACCTAAGGAAAAAAAAGTAAATTCTTTCATTCATTCAAAAAGTACTGAATGCCTACGATGTGCCAGGCACTAGCGATACAGAAGTGACCATGATGATGTTCTCGTTCTCACGGAACTTGGTTTCTTGACAGCTGTCCTTTAAACTGCAGGCTGCAACTCAATAGCGAACCTGAAGTCATTTCATTTCATCTTTTGGTACTGGGGATTGAATCTAGTGGCATTCTACCTTGAGCAGCAACAACTAAGAAGACAGTGGGAAAGGAACTGTTTCAGGATGACAAGTCCTAGGGGAACTTTGTGCAAGCCCAACAAACCTTTTTTAGAACAATTACTATGCAACAAGCTTTGGGGATAAAAAGAGGAGCAAGACACTGTCCCCGCCCTCAAGGTCAGAGCAACTTGAATCTATAAAGCTGCATTACTGTCTGTGTCCACAGACAACAGAGCAACGGGCCACAATGGGTGGGATTGAAATAGCACAGGTCTTGCTCTCTTACTTGTTAGTCTTTTAAAAGTAATCCATTTCTGAAGAAGTTGACTTAAAAAGACAACCCTCCAGCAGGAGAGCATGGTACAGTATGGTGGATGGTAAACAAAGGTGCTACTAACATACATGGCTCGTCCTCCTCGGTTTCACTGGTAAGTACTGACATCCACGTGCTGACTGGAATGACGCAGCGGGGAGAGGCGCACTCACAATCTGGGAAGCGCCAGCACAGATAAGCAGCGCTGGGATCAGGTTCACAGTGGAAAGGCTGACTCCAGCGAGGGACCGGACAGTTCATACCAGTCCCAGGAGGGAAGGGCGATCGTGACAGCAATGGTGGCAGAAGGACGGGAGCATTCTCATCAGTTCCCTTCTTTCCTGTGGTGGAATGAGCTGCGAGGTCCTCTCTCAGAGCAGGCCGAGCATGAGGACCAGGGAGAGCACAACCTACTGCATTTGTCTTGGAGAGTGGGGGAGGCCGCTGACCAGAGCTGCCAGAACAGCACGTGGGGTCCTCTTGGGATCTGTGGTCACAACCTTTAAGTGAGGTCAGGCAGTAGGGATGTGGTTTTCTCTGGCAGCATTCAGCATTCAGCATTCAGCTGCCGAGGTGTAGAATGGAGAGAGCTGCTTTTAACTAGAGATGCTAGACAAGTACAACAGGAGGGATTATACAGGTAGACTGGAGAATCTAATCCCCAGGAAGAGGGGAGAAAGGGAGGGATTATTTTTAAGGAGCTGGCTCACAGGACTGGGTGCTGGCAAGTCTGCAATGTGCAGACCCAGGGAAGAGACGACATGCAGCTTATCTGGAGGCAGAATTCCTTCTTCCCTGGGGACCTCAATCTTTTCTGTCAAGGTGTTCAACTGACTGAGGCCCACCCATATCACTGAGGGTAATTTGCTTTACTCAAAGTCCAATTTAAACATCAATCATATCTGAAAACACCCCCAGCCCTATTTTTTGGTTTTTATTTTGAAACGGGGTCTCACTAAGTTGTGGAGGCCTCACTAAGTAGTTGAGGCTGGCCGCGAACCCAGATCCTCCGGTCCCAGCCTCCCAAGTACTGGGATTACAAGCATGCGCCACCACACCTGGTTCCCCCTTTTTTTAAAATTCTGAAACAAGACCTTACTAAGTTGCTGAGGGCCTTGGTAAGTGGTGAAGCTGGCCTCAAACCTGCGACCTTCCTGTCTCAGCCTCCCAAATATTGGGAATATAGGTGTGTACCACCATACCCGGACATAATATTTGTATTTTAATGAGAAGCCATTTACACATACACTTAAATATAATTCCCCGATACCAAAAGAATCACCTGTTTGTGCTACTCATCACGTTCCCCTCCTCCTCTGTAGAGCGTTCCCCGGGCTTCCAGCTTCTTGCTCATCTAAGCTGTGGTCAGTATACTCTGACTGTATTTAGACTTTGGTATTATGAAACAGAAGTCTACAATCAGCTTGATTTTTATTCCTTTTAGTAACTTTTCTTAAGTTTGTATATTTGTAAAAAAAAAAATGCATTCTATTCTTGAAATTTGAAAGTTAAACCAGGCTTTGATTTTTCCTCACTTAAAAAATCCTACCTAGCACTTTATTCTTTTAAGCTTCTACTCAAGAGTTATAAGAAACTTTCTAAATCTTCTCTCTACTTCCCAATAGCCGGTCACCAGCTACATTGGTAGTTCTAAACTAGGCAACGGTGCTTCTCGTCTTTCTGGAGTCCACCCTAATCCCGGATTGTTTCCTTCTCTGGTACTGCTTGTTCTATTTTCAATGATCCTCAGGAATCTACTTGAGAACCTAAATCGGAAATTCCTCTGAAACCTCAGCATTTCCTGTTGTATTTACCTACGAGGCAGCTTGTGGCCTCGCACTTACTTCGTAGATATCCACGACACACTCCTTCATCTTCCTGGAATGCCTCTTGGTGAGGCCTTTCTGACCAGCCTATTGGAAACTGCAGAATAAACTGCAACTACACCCGCCTGACCCAGGGGCCCTCTCTTCTTTCTGTTCAAACAGTTTCCTCTTTAGCACCCGCCACTATTTTTTTAATATGCCATGTATTTTACTTATTAGCTTTATTCTGTTAACAGATGGCTTAGATAATCTTGGCATTAACTTATCTAATATTTAACTATCTGCATGTATTTTCTGAATAAAAATCTCAAAAGTGAAAAAAAATTCCTGTTTTCATCAACAGGGAGGAAGAATATGGTAGAAAAAAGCGCCAATTCTTCTCAAGTTAATTTATAGGTTTAGTGCAAGTCCAATAAAAAAAACAAACACCTACAGATTTCTGGGCATTTGTGCTCGCTTCGGCAGCACATATACTAAAAATTGGAACGATACAGAGAAGATTAGCATGGCCCCTGCGCAAGGATTTCTGGGCATTTATCCAAACAGATATCTGTCCATTCATGTTCATAGCAGCATCTTTAAGGTGGAAGAAAGGAGCCACCAACAGATGAATGGGTGACAAAGTGCGGTACATACACACAATGGAATATTATCCGCCTTTTAAAAGGAAGAAAATCCTGGCGTATGCTATGATCTGGGTGGACCTTGAAGACATTAGGCTAACTGAAATAAGCCAGTCACAGAAGGAAAAATACTGTATAACTCCATTTATATGAGGTATCTAGCCAAATTTAGAGACAGAAAGAATGAGAGGTATCAGGGATTGAGAGGAAGAAGGGAATGGAAAGTTGTTATTTAACGGGTAGAGAGTTTCAGTTTTGCAAAATGAAAAAGTGTTGGAGATTGTTAAGAGCCAGGCATGGTGGTGCACGCCTATGATCCCAGTACTTGGGAGGCTGAGACAGGAGGACCACAGGTTTGAGGACAGCCTCACCACAGCAGCGAGACCCTGTTTCAAAACAAAAAATATAAGAAAGTGCTAGGGGTGTAGCTTGAAAGCAGAATGCCCATGGGTTCGATCCCTGGAAACACACACACACACACACACACACACACACACGGTTAGGATGGTAAATTTTGTATTGTGTGTATTTGGACACAACTAAAACAAAACTCCATGGGACTTTTTCAGAGACTTGCAAAGTGCTCCTAGAAAAGCAAGTGAATTAAAGCCAAGAAAACCTTGCAATAGTGATGGGAAACAGGCACAGCCAGATACTGAATAAAATGTGAAATTAGAACAATTTAAACAGGGTGGTAATGAGACTAGAGTCGAGTTAATGTTTAAGTTATAGTTTTGTGGGTAGAGCCACATATCATACAGCAAAACACATTCCAGATAAAGTGAAACACAACTATTTTCATACATTCCATCTCTTCATTACTTTTATTATCCTGCCTTACAGTTCAGCATTATCTTGGAAGTCTTCCCTTCACATTCTCTTAAGGAACTGGCTGACACTTGAACAGTGCTGCTTTGGAATTCAAATCATCTTTGACCGAGCAAAGAGTTAACCTGAATAGTAGACTCTCCTTGGTATTTTAGGGTTGCTGTTTTTTTTTTTTTTTTGCAGTACCGGGGATTGAACCCAGGGGCATTCACCTCGAGCTCCACCCCCAGCCCTATTTTTTATTCTTTATTTTGAAACAGGGCCTCACTAAGTAGCTGAGGCTGGCTGTGAACCCAGATCCTCTGGTCTCAGCCTCCCAAGTACTGGGATTACAAGCGTGTGCCACCACGCCCGGCCGGTACTTTAGAGGTATTTAATTTGCAAGTTTCAAAAGTTGTATTTTGTTGACTTTATCCATCACCATAAATATGGCTATGGGGCTGGAACGCACTCTCCTGCTGCTGCTCTCATCGTCAATATGCTGGGACCCCATGAATGCCCAAGCATCTGCCAATCACAAGAGGGTTCTATGCTTTACTTTCTGAACACTTCAAATTTTCTATTTTAAGTTACTAGGTTAATATTTATTCTATGCCAAGTTAAGGAAATGCTAAAAGGAAACACTGAACATTTTTGGTTTATAATATACCTTTCATATCTGGTGTGGTAGGTGGAATGATTACCAAAGATATCCATATCCTAACACCCAGAACCTATGACTATGTTACCTTGTGTGACAAAATCACTCGGCAGATGTAATTAAAATGCTTTAAAATGGGTAAATTACACTGGAATATCTGGGTGGGTCCCATTTAATTACAGGAGCTCTTCAAAGCAGAATAGTACTTTCTCTGTCTGGAGAGAACAGATATGGCAGAAGAATTTGAGACATTTTGAGTGTGAGGATTCAACACGCCACTGCTGGTTTGAAGACAGAGGATACGAGCGGGTTTAAGCAGCTGAGAGAGGCTCCCAGCTGCCAGCCAGCAAGGAATAGGACCCAAGACTTAGAACTATAAGCAACTGAACTCTGCTCACCCTTTGAATGAGCTTCTCTCAGATTTGCCCCCAAACCTCCCACCTTGATTCTGGCCTTGTGAGGCCTAGTACAGCAGAACCAGTCCAGGCTACCTGCACTTCTAATTTACCTACGTGTGAGCTAAACGCATTTGTGTTACTTTAAACCACTAAGTTTTTGTCAATTTGTTACTACGGTAATAGAAAACAAATAGGGAGACTGAATTCTCTCATATATACTAAACCATAAAGAGTAAAGAAGACAAAGCCGTGGACAGTATTGAAAGGCAGGGCAGATTCATGATTGTCCCTAGGCCCCTTGGGTCATAGTGCTATGTCAAGTGGTGGGAAGTGGGCACTGGCCCACGAAGCTACAAGAAAATTAAGACTAGCTCCCATTAACTAGTTAATTTATGTTAAAATCCAGGAACTGACTGTTTTTGGAAAGATTATCTTCTAAGATCTAACTTCAAGAAATAAACAGATTAAAAGCATTTCCTCAGCCTACTCCATTGTTTAAAAACAAAACCCAAAAAGTTTTGTCAAAGAACTTTTTTCAGCTGGGCATGGTGGAACTGTAATCCCAGTACTTGGGAGGCTGAGACAGGAGGATCGCAGGTTCAAGGCCAACCTCAGCAACTTAGTGAGGCCATCAACAACTTAGCACATCCCTATTTCAAAACAAAAAATAAGATAGGGCTGGGGATGTAGCTCAGAGGTAGAACTCCCCCCACACACAGTATTTTCCCCCGTCCCATTCCTTCATGTGGGCTCCCTATTCCAACAATCAAAGCTAAACTCCAGCAACGTACTAAGACATAAAGAAAAACACAAAAAAACAAAACCCCAGAGGTAGGTGTTTGGCACAAACAGGAAAATCACATAATTTTTTCATGCCGTTTAACTGGCAAATTCTCCTAATAAAAATTGGCTAGGTAAAATCCTATTCATTTGGCAAATATTTATAGATCACTTTCTATGGACAGGCCCTATTCTAGACACTGCTATAGCATGATGTTATCAATGAACTTACAGTACAGTAGGATGCTTAGGATTGTAACACAAGCAGTAACTGAGATACATAAAAAGTGTCTCACCTAAGTCTGAAGGTTAGCTCCAGCCAGGAGCAGGAGGATGTGGCTGATCAGTGCTGCATTCAGAAAGACCAGCAAGTGTCAAGATACTGGGGTGTGAACTAGTGTAAGATAACCAGTTTGGATAACTAAAAAAATCTTACTGTGTAAGCATAAAATGCAAACCTACGAGGAGAAGATGGACCTTTGTCAGGTAGGGGCCACAACATAAATAGCTTTAGACTTTATTCTGCAAGTGAATTTTAAGCAGAGAAACAGCAAAATCACTTATATTTCAGAAAGGTTACTTTGGTAACAGAATGAAGGTGGATTGAAAAAAGTAATAGCAGAGATTGAAATTAGTAAGGATGCCATTACACAGAGAGAGATAATGAGGGCCTGCACTTGATAAGCAACAGTGAATCACGAATAAAATAACCAATTTAAAGAACATTCATGAAGTAAAATGTGTCAGACATCAAAGCTTCCAGCTAACTGCCACTTCCAACAGCCTACACCCTTCTTACCTGCAACTCTTCCTACAGGCCGGGAAAGCGGTGACACAGGAGACAATTCTGGACTTCTTGGGGAGGAAGGGTGGCTCTGGCAGAGCAGCTCCTTCCTGTCACAGGAGAGGCGCAGGGAGAGAAAGGCCCCACCCTTCTCTGTCCTCCTTCACATCCTGCTGGATGAGGATACCATGCTTAATGCTGTGGTAGTAATTCTCAACTACGAAGGCACAAACCAGGGGCCAAAACCAACAAGCTGAGCCTGGAGGAGGACAGGAAGGCTTAGTTCCTGAGGACGACTGAGCTGCTGAACAAACCCAGGGGCTGTTTACCTCTGGACTAAAAGACGAGTATCCTTCCAGGTTAAGATATTGTTAAGTTTTGTTACTCAGATCAACCAAACTAAAACAGAGACCAGGCCTGGAGACTGACTGGGAAGGGTGTGAAATAAGGAGGAATTCAGGTTTCCTCCCAAGTTTCTCATTTGGGAAACTGAGAAGAGAGTGCCAGTTACAACAAAAGGCATGGTGTTTTTTTGGAGGGATGGCATGGGTGAGAGGGGAGAGTGTGAGCTCTGAAAAGGACAGAAGGGGAGAAGTTTGTTCTTGGCCATGTTGATTCAGAACTATTATGGGATCATTTATGTGAAGAGTGTATTTAGATGCATGAGTCTAGAGCTTGTTCAGAAAGTCTGAATTAGATGTAGAGGATGAGTAATCAGACCCATCACACTAGTACAACCTCACATTCTCTTGGAGGCCAATGGAGATAGGCAGGCCAAAAACAACAACAACAACAACAAAAAGGAGTCCAGGTAGAAAATGCCCTTATCCAAAAAGTCCTAAAGAATGTTTTCTTTTCTATTAAGATTCTGAAGATACGTAGATACTATTTAAAAATAGGAAGAAACTTGTTTACAGAGTGAATTTACAAACATTATTCAACACCTGCATATTTTTATTTTTAAGAAATTCACCAGTAGCTAGGATAATAAGAAAAGCACAAAATCTTTGTGCTAAAGCAATAGCACCAGAGATTTGCCCCAGTAATTGAAACTAACCTGCATCGCCTGCCTTGGTATATATGCTAGTAAATTAGGAATATAGGAATAACCTTGTTTCCATGACTCAGAAAATAACTCCAGGACATATTTTATTAGTGGTAGATTACTCCAAAGAACACAGAGGAACATAATCACTGAGAAGACAGCAAGTAATAATTTAGCAGCACTACGCATGATTAAGAATCTTTTGAGGATTATACTACTCCATGAGAGGGAAGTTAATACAGGTGACCCTGATATGTATATGTGGCACTTCCGGAAGGAAAGGAATGATTCGCAGCCACCCAGCATACTGAACAGAAAAACACACAGCAGAAGCCAGCAATAGTCTGCCAAAGAGGCACAGGCACACAGCAACAGACCCCCGTGGACCGTGACAATAACCGCAAACTGACGGCTGATTTTCACGTTAGGTTTGGAACAGACAGTTGATGTACTGGGCCTGTAGATGACAGTGACCCTCATCAAAAACATCTGTGAGGAAGAGGAATCCAACCAAAGCTAAAAGAAATTTACTCTTGGTGGCAAGCAAAACCACATCAAAAACTAAAATTGGCCAGGAGTGGTGGTGCACACTTGTAATCCCAGTCCTTGGGAGACTGAGACAGGAGGATTGCAGGTTCAATGTCAGCCTCAGCAACTTAGTGAGACCATGTTTCAAACTAATAAAATAGGGCTGGGGTGTAGCCTGGAGGTAGAATGCCCCTGGATTCAATCCCCAGTACCGCAAATATATATATACACATATATATAGTATATATATATAAAACTGATTTGAGAAAAATGAGTATAACAGACAAAAATTTGTACCTCAATCCACTGGTTTTCATTCTAAAACGTGCCTATGATTACACTGTTGTCCTCCATGAAAACTCCAAATGGTTTTCCTGGCTCACAGAGCTCCTTCGGCCCTGAGGTTCTAGCGACACAGGTAGTTGTCTTCTTTCATGCCCCCTACACTTTAGTTATGATGGACCAGCTGACAGTTCTGAAATCCAGCCTGTGCTTTTCTACTCTTGCCCACTTGTTCATGACGACTCTTCGCTGACCCTGGAGATCCTACCCATGCTTCAAGGATCACCCCTTTTATCCACCGGTATTCCCAGATCCTACAACCAAACACAGTATTGTTCATATCCTGTTCCATTCTTGTCACAATTGTGTTTAGTCTATAATAAATTGTTACTACTGTTGATATTCCAAATTCCTTAAAAAAAGAGGATAACTAACTTATCCTGTGGCTTCTACAGGGTCAAAAAAGTAGTTAATGGCAAGTTGCCGAATTAGTGACATGAAACATCACAAAAGCCACTCGAAGGAACACGTGAAGGCAAGTTTCTTAAAAGTCCAATAACTGAACGATCTACCACTCTGATTCATATGCTGTTTCTCCTCTAGGTGACAGGAAAACGCAGGATATAAGGAATAATCAAGCTGGCGCAGTGGCACAGGCCTGTAATCCCAAACCTTGGGAGGCTAAAATAGGAGGATTGCAGGTTCAAAGCCAGCCTCCGCAACTTAGCAAGATTCTCAGCAACCTAGTGAGACCCTGTTTCCAAATAGGAAATAAAATTGGGCTGGGGGTGTAGCTTGGAGGTAGAATGCCTCTGGGTTCAATCCCCAGTACCCCCCAAAAAAAGAAAAAATAAAGGGCTAAGGGTGTAGCTCAGAGGTAGAACCCCAAGATCCCCCCCACACACTCCCACAAAGAAACAGGTAAAAGAAATAATCACCAGAATTTTTCAGTAAAGATTATAATGAATCAAGATTGTGGTCTAGAAATTCTAGAACACATTTTTAGTCATGTGGGCAAGTCACCCTTTTCTCTGCCTGCTTCCTCAACAACTGCCTACTCTACACAAGTAATGGAAGGAATAAGGTCTTTGTTAATATTTTAATATCATTCAGAACATTCTTCCCCTAAAAAATGGTTTGAATATCATCTCTAGCTTTTCCCAGTTGACCAAAACTAGCAATGATTTTCCTGATTCAGAGAATACCCATTATATGCCATGGAATGTGCTTTCAGTTTTATATAAAAAGTAAAACTCTTTACTTTCACAGATTTCCTTTAGGCTCTGAAACCGTGGCCTTGGGCCTTTGCATGAACATTTTATAGAAAACAGGGTACAACTTCGAGTAGAATATATCCTGGGGGATCATTTGTAATAGTCTTCACGAGTAAAAAAAGAAGCCAAATTCAGATGGGGGGCACTGAAACAATAAGGGGGCAATACAGAGTCTTAAAAAAAGAAAGACGGGCTGGGCATGGTGGCGCACGCTTGTAATCCCAGTACTTGGGAGGCTGAGACAGGAGGATCACAGGTTCGCGGCCAGCCTCAGCTACTTAGTGAGGCCCTCTGCAACTTAGTGAGACCCTGTTTCAAAATAAAGAATGAAAAAATAGGGCTGGGGGCACAGCTTGGAGGTAGAATGCCCCTGGGTTCAATTCCCAGTACTGCAAAAAAAAAAAAAGGCATCCAACAGAACACAAAAAGTTTAAATCTAGAGAATTATTATTATTATTCTGTTTTGCAGTACCGGGGATTGAACCCAAGGGCATTCTACCTCTGGGCTACACCCCCAGCCCTATTTTTTCCGCCCTATTTTTTTCTTTATTTTGAAACAGGGTCTCACTAAGTTGCGGAGGGCCTCACTAAGTAGCTGAGGCTGGGGGCGGAACCGGATCTTCCTGTCTCAGCCTCCCAACTACTGGGATTACAAGCGTGCCCCACCACGCGGGGCTTGAGAATTATTTCTTGACCAGTGACATAGCCCAAAAACCTTACAAAGCCCTGCTTTTCTAGGATCTTTTGTTCTGATTATTATCTCTTCAACTTTTCCTACCATGTTTTACTTTCCTCAGTATGTTAACCCCACCTTCCTTCTTGCACCTCCAGGTTCACATCAGAACTCAACAGAAGACTCACCACCAGTTCCAGGCAGACTATATGGCCTGCTGAAATAATTCCCAGATATGGCCTGTGGAATCTCTTTCTACCCAATACTACATTCTAAATAAAACTATAAACAATACAAAGGAATAAAAAGTTTAGATCTGTAAGCCACGTGTGGTGGTGCACGCCTATAATACCAGTCCTTGGGAGGCTGAGACAGGAAGATCACAGGTTGGAGGCCAGCCTCAGCAACTTAGTGAGACCCTGTTTCAAAAAAAGGGGGGGGGGGCTGGGGTGTAACCTGGAGGTAGAATGCCCCTGGGTTCAATCCCCAGTACCAAAAAATTAAAAAAAAGTTGCGATCTGTAAATGATCCAAGAACCAACTCCCGACTATAGACTTTTCACTCTTCTGCATCTTAAAGCCAACAAAAATAATGATGGGAACTTTTCGTCAATCCACTTACAAGCCATTTTCGACACTGCAGGTCGAGGTGATCCTTCACAAAACAAAACTTAGCTAACTAAAGGCAAACCAACAAACCCAATCATGCATCTAATTGGAAGGATAATTCTCGACCGGGTGCCTTTTCTGGGGGGCTACTTCGATTGCAGTGATCCAGGGAACCAGTCCTTGAATTCGAGTCGGTGTGCCTGCAGGACTTCCAAGGTAGATGACACAATAAACAAGTTCTTCCCTTCCCTCTCCTGTGGTCACGTCATCCACCTGTTGCATCACCTGGAAAGTAGTCTTCAGAATCTAGGAAAGGTGCACCAGCCTGATCTCTAAATAATTCAGCCAGCCCATTTTCTTGATAAATTTTGGCCTCATTCCTGTTAATGAGGCTGCCTTTGCAGGCCAGGGTGTGTTGGCTCTCGTTCCCCTTGAAAAGTGATGCTAGCCTCGGTGCCGGCGGCTGTGACTTTCTGGACTTGGAGGGGCTTGGGAGTTTTTGAAGACTTGCACATTTAGATAGTTCCCCAGAAGAGGAGGAGCGGGGAGCGCAGGAGCTGGCGTCCGGGGGATCGGGGCAGCCCGGGGGCCAGGTGGTGGCAGGGAGGTCGGACCCGCGGCGGAAAACTGGCGCAAAGGACAGCGCTTCTCCGCCGGGGTCGGGCCGGGGTCGGGCCTGGGGCCGCGCGCGGAGGGCGCGGGGGTCGCAGCGGCCCTCCCCCGGCCCGACCCGGCCCCGGCCCCGGGAGTGCGGGGACCGCGCTCCCTCCCTCCCCTCCCCCGCCCCGCGGACGGCGCTGGCGGCGGGGCCGCGGCGGGACGCGCCGGGAGGACGCGGGCGGGCGGGCGGGCGCCGGGCCGCACTCACCATGTCGTACACGTTGAGCACCACTAACTGGTTGGCCCCCATCCTCCTCCCGCGACCGCGCCTGTCCTCGAGCCGCTCGGTCTCGCGGGGCGGAGGCCGCTCCCTCCCCCGGCGCTTCGCGGGCCGGGGCGGGCACTACGCGCTCAGCCGGCCCGCCGGGGCCGGGGCCGGAGCATCGGGCGCCGGGCCGTTGCGGGCGCCGCCGACGGGAGCCGGGGACAGACGCGGCCGGACGGTGGCGGCCCGCGCGGGCGCAGGCGCCTCCCTCCGCGGCGGACACGTGGGAGGGGCGGGGCCGGGCGCGGGGCGGGGCCGGGGAAGGGCGGGGCCAGCCCGGCGCCTGCGCACTGGTTCTCGGCCGGCGCCCGCGGGACTCAAGATGGCGGCAGCCCAGGCGCCGCTCGGCCCGCAGGCGCGAGGCCCCAGAAAGACCACAAGTCCCAGCATGCTGCGCAGAGGCCGAGTCCCCCAGCATGCCGCGGGTCTCCCCGGGGGACTACTGCTCCCGGCATGCACTGCTCGGGTCGGCCGGCGCCTCTTTGGCGGTTCGTCCTTGGCGGGAGGAGAGGGCTCGTGCCTTCAAGGTGTCAAGGACGCTTCTTCCGCTCATGTTGAGCCTGATGTGACAAAAGGCCAAAGTGATGACCCCACGTTTTCCAAATCCCTCCATGTTTTATATATGTGTGAAATACTTTGTATATGTATGAAATATGTTTATGAGCCGGGCGTGCTGGCGCACGCTTGTAATCCCAGTACTTGGGAGGCTGAGACAGGAGGATCGGGGTTTGCGGCCAGCCTCAGCTACTTAGGCCCTCCACAACTTAGTGAGACCCTGTTTCCAAATAAAGAATAAAAAATAGGGCTGGGGGTGCCCGGTGGTAGAATGTCCCTGGGTTCAATCCCCAGTACCGCAAAAAAATTAAAATAAAATGTTTATGCCCGTTTGCAAGGGAAGAAGGGAGGATAGAGAGGGTGCAGGTTGCTGGTGTAGGGTGGCTGTCCCGCTGAGATGGGACCTGTAGTACTCTAGGTTAGCGGCCCTTTGTTACGAAGGTGCATGTGCCCCTGGGCTCAATCCCTAGTACAAAAAAAAAAAAAAAAACAAAGTCTGGTTATTCTCTTTCCCCAAGTTCAGTCACTTGAATAACCGGGCACAGGTCTTTGGGGAAATTGTCATAGTACATACCTACCAGCGTGCCACAGGACCCTTCTTCCTAGGGATCTGGCCACCCTCAGTCACGGAGTTCTAGATCTGAACACTGACTCAGGTCTGGGGACTCTAAGGGACCATGACTTTTTACTGGGACAACTTTGCCAGGTCTCCTCTTCCATTTTTTTTAATCTCCATCATCTCCTCCTCCTCCTCCTCCTTCTCCCCCAGGCATTCTACCTCCAAGCTACACCTCAGCCCTTTTTATTTTTATTTTTTTATTTAGTTTTTCATTTTGAAGCAGGGACTTCCAAAGTTGCTAAGGCTGGTCTCAAACCTAAATCCTCCTGTCTCCGCCACCCAAGTACCAGGATTATAGTCATGCGCTACCGTGCCTGGCTTCCTTGTCTGTATTTGTGGCGATGGAGCCCTGGCTTCTGGAACTACCGCATCACCACCTAGCATCTCCTACCTGAGGCCTCATCCTCCCCTTGGATGTTAGTGGACCCAGCATCACGGAAACATTCACTGTTGGCTCTCCACTGCAGGCAACGCAGTCATGGGGCTGGAGTCCCAGGATTGCCTTCAGGGGGACGCCCCAACTCCCTTCCATTAGGCCTCTTGAAGTTTCCAACACCTCCCAATAGCACCACAGGCTGGGGACCAAGCCTTAGCACATGGGCCTTTGGGAGCCATCCCAGATCCAAAATACAGCAAGGTTGTGGAGACAACATCTTCAGCGGCATCCACCAGATGTCCTGTGTCCCAGTCTTTAGAATGGAAGGTTTTCCCCAACAGGGCTTTGGCCTTCCCATCACACACCTGCCTTGGCTGTGTGTTCACACATGTCTGGAGCCCTGCGACTCCCAGGTCTTGAGTCTGCTGTTCGATTGTGTCTTTCCTTCCACTGTGATGTCAGAATTTTCAAAACAGCAAGGAGTAGCAGGTATCCTTGTATCATTCCCGATTTTAGTAAAACAAGAAATTCTTTGTGGACAATAGTTCTCATGTGTGCCTTTGGCATTCCATCTTTCCCGTCATCTTCCATTCCTGATTGCCTGTGCTGTGGAGTTCAGGCTTGTTTAGCCAGCTCCCACAATCACGTAGTCAATTCTTTATTTTCTTGTACTGGGAATTAAACCTGGGGCATTCTACCTCTGAGCTCCATCCCCAGCCCTTTTTGTCTCACTAAGTCGCTGAAGGTCTTGCCAAGTTGCTAAGGCTGGCCTCAAACCTATGATCCTCATGTCTCAGTCTCCCGAGTACTGGGATTACAGGTGTGTGCCGCCACACCTGGCTAGCCAATTTCAATAAATCAATTTGTGTGTGAGCACACACACGCACACACACACCTCCTCCTGGTTTTGCTTCTTTGGCTGAACCCTGACTGATACAAATACTAATTGTTTAGAAAGGTACAATAATATTTGGACAAATTAAGAAGCTTATTTGAGCACCGAAATAAAAACTTAGAAATAAAACTTAGAGCACAGCATGGGCTTCCTCATTTTCAATAACAGCATTTATATTTCATATGCAAATAGACCATTAGAAAAACTTCTGAAATCGATTTAAGACAGATTATTTAAATCCATATACTTTTATTAAGTCCTTTATACATATATTAATTATAATCTCATAAGATTTCATATAAAAAGTTTCATTGAAAATAATTTGACATATTTATACACTTTCAAATATTTATTCTTAGGAAGGGCTATAATATCCAAACTTAGTTTATTTTTTTAAAATGCTATATAGGAGTACATGGAATATCTTTACAATGAATACAAACACATTTGATAACACAATATATATGAAAACATCTTTGTTTGGGGGTAATTTAAGAACATTTTTTTTCAGATCTTGAGTTCCTTAATACTTTAAACTTATATCTAGTATTTCTTGGTCAAACACACACACTTAAAAAAAATATGTGTATGTGTGTGTGTGTGTGTGTGTGTGTGTGTGTGTATTCTCTCTACATACATAATATTCAAAATAAACAAATTTCAGTTTTCCTAATTTCTCTTTTGCTTGCTTGGAGGCTTGTGAAGCGGCTCATAAATGTATTTTCTATAAATCCTCATATACTGGAAATAGCTCAGAACGAGAATAGTGAAGAGCAGCAGCATGAGGACGAAGAGCACTGCAGCCACCAGGTACACGCTCGGCCTGAAACACAACAGCAAAGTCACTCCCAGTCGCTCACACCGGGGCTGTTAACCTGCTCGGTGAGCTGGTTTCTCAATAGTTCATTACTATGTCGATGACAGAGAACAAAGATGAATAAGACATGGCGTCTGTCCTCAAGGCACTGGAATGTTTGAGGCTGACCAGGGAGGGAGTCCTGTGATAAGCTTGAGGGAAGGGAACTCACAGTTCTGTGGGAGCCATGCAAAAAGAAGGCCTTCCTGGGAGGGCACCCGGGACCAGTGTGGGGAGCAGCTAGCTAGATAAGAATGCCTGAGCAGAGGAGGTGACTGAGGGGAAACAGTGTTTTAGGCAAGGCCATGGAAGCATGAGGAAACTTCAACATCGCTCCTGGAGCCTGGCGTGATGGCTCACACCTGGAATCCCAGCACTTGCGAGGCTGAGACAGGAGGATCGCAGATTCAAAGCCGGCCTCAGCAACTTATCAAGACCCTGCTTCAAAATAAAAAGGGCTGGGGAGCGCGGGGCTTGGTGGCGCACGCTTGTAATCCCAGTACTTGGGAGGCGGAGACCGGAGGATCCGGGTTCATGGCCAGCCTCAGCTACTTAGTGAGGTCCTCCGCAACTTCGTGAGACCCGGTTTCAAAATAAAGGATAAAAAATAGGGCAGGGGGTGTAGCTTGGAGGTAGAATGGCCCTGGGTTCAATCCCCGGTACTGCAAAAAAAAAAAAAAAAAAAAAAAAAAAAAGGGCTGGAGAAGGAGCTTGGAGGTAGAATGCCCCTAGGGTTCAATCCCCAAAACCAATAAATAAAAATAAGATCACCCCTGGAAGATTCTGGAACTGACACTAGCTCCATTTCCCAGAGTTTTGGTCCTGGGTGGAGTGGTTAGAGACGAGGAATGATAGATAGGTGGTGAGCAGGGGCCAGCTGAGAAACACAAAAGGCAAGAGGAGTTCAGAGGACGACACAGCGCTGGCATTTCAGAAGGATGGTTCTGATTGTAGTGTGAAGAATGGATCGAAGGGAAGCTGGCATGTGAGGGCAGAGAAACCCGTCCTGAGATAGTCCAGGCACGCTGTAATGGGCGCTTTAAGTTAGCGGCTGCAGGAATGGAGAGCAGTGGGTGCATCTAAGGATCTTTAGAGTCAGCTGGATTGGTCTCAGCGATGTGGTCCTTGAGGAGTATGCAGGAATGAAGGATGTCGCCAAGTTTTGGGGGAGGGTCATGGTGGGGATGGTATCACCATTCACTGGAGAGAAAGAGAGAAAGTGTACTTTCCTTTTCCCTTTTTCTTTTTTTAAGAGATGTGGGTCTTAGCTGGGTGTGGTGGCACGTGCCTGTAATTCCAGTACCTGGGAGGCTGAGACAGGAGGATCACAGGTGCAAGGCCAGTCTCAGCAACTTTAGCAAAACCCTGTTTCCAAGCAAAAAATAAAAAAGGGCTGGGGGTGTAGCTCAGGTGTAGAGTGCCCCTGGGTTCAGTCCCCAGTAGAAGATAGAGAGAGAGAGAGAGAGAGAGAAGGACGAGAAGGAGGAGGAAGAGGAGGAGGAGAAGGAGGAGGAGGAGGAGGAGGAGGAGGAAGAGGAGGGAGGGGGAGATGGATGGATGGATGGATGGATGGATGGATGGATGGATGTCTTGTTACATTGCTGAGGCTGGTGTTGAACTCCTGGGCTCAAGTGATCCTCTTGTCTCAGCCTCCTGAGTACCAGATACTACAGGCACATACTGTCAAGCCTGGCTTAGAGCAGTGTGTGTGTGTGTGTGTGTGTGTGTGTGTGTGTGTACACGCCACTTACTAGATGCTCCTCTCAGTTGGGTGTTAGACACCTGCCTCTTCTCCCAGGACTACCTGGGTGCCTCTCATCAGAGATTTGTTTTCTATTGTTGTCATTGTTAGTGTTGGACTTGTTTTTTATTGTTGTCATTGCTAGTGTCCTTAAGTCCCCCCAGGGGCCTTAGTCTGTTCTTTCTCTTCTGGCTCCAGCAATGGTTTCTTTCTTGGAACTTACATAACATGACCATCTGG
Source organism: Glis glis (assembly GCA_004027185.1). Taxonomy (NCBI): domain Eukaryota; kingdom Metazoa; phylum Chordata; class Mammalia; order Rodentia; family Gliridae; genus Glis; species Glis glis. Next base: position 20,017 of record PVJS01021985.1, read on the forward strand.
TCTCTGCCAGGCACTGTGCAGGGTGCCGGTGGCGAGGAGGAGTGAAAACAGACATGAGCCCCATCCTTAGGTAGCTTACATTTTAGTGGGGACATAATCATTCATCGAATAATGAGAAAATCAATCTGAAACTGCAATTGTGATAAGAACGAAGGAGAGCTATATAATGCAATGAAATTTCACTACAGCTGGATTTAAACTGGAGAATGGAAGGGATCCACCCAGAAACACCTGCATGGGAAAGATAAATGGAGGTGGAGGTGGGAAAGTTAAGTAGTTTTTTTTTTTTTTGCGGTACCAGGGATTGAACGCAGGGGCGTTCTACCTCCGCGCTACACCGCCGGCCCTATTTTTTTATACTTTATTTTGAAACCGGATCTCACAAAGTTGCGGAGGGCCTCACTAAGTAGAGAGAGAGAGACAGGGAGAGAGAGAGAGAGAGAGAGAGAGAGAGAGTGAGAGAGCTGAGGCTGGCCGCGAACCCGGATCCTCCGGTCTCTGCCTCCCAAAGTACTGGGATTACAAGTGTGCGCCACCACACCCGGCCGGGAAAGTTAAGTAGTAAAAGGCAAAGGCAGAGGCTCCCACCAGAGGAAATGGCAGTGCCACGGTCCCGATATGGACAGGAGAGAAGGCTGGTGACAGAAAGAAGGCGGGTGCACCTGGAGCTGAGGAAATGCCAAGGACATGACCCGGGTGAGGGGAGACAGGCAGGGGGGCTAGGTTGCACGGCGCGAGGCCTTCTGGGCCCAGCTAAGGAAGAAAGAAAGCTCAATGGGTTTGAAACTACTAACATAATTTTGCAAATATGACTCTAGCAAAATTAGAGTTTTGCAAATATAAGTAAAACAAACTAAAAGGAGGGGGTTAGGGGAGTTCAGTTAGGTGTCTATTTCAGAAATAATGGTGGCTTGGATCGGGGTAGTGGTGGTGGAGTTAGTAAGAAGTAGATCTCTTCAGAGCTGTTTAGGAGATGAAATGAGGGGCAGCCTATGGTTGCTTGGATGCACAGAGGAGAGAGAGACAGAGGGAGGGAAGAAAGAATGTGAATGCTAGGTTTCTGGTTTTCTGTTTGTTTTATAAAGTCTTATAAAAGCCACTGACTTTTTAGGTGGGCATGGTGGCACACGCTTGTAATCCCAGTACTTGGGAGGCTGAGACAGGAGGATCACAGGTTTGAGGACAGCCTCAGCAAGTAGTGAGACTTTCATCAATCTAGTGAGACCCTGTTTCAAAATTAAAATAGTAAGAAAAAAAAATAGGGCTGAGAGTATAGCTCAGAGGTAGAATGACCCTGGGTTCAATCCCCAGTAACACACACACACACACACACACACACACAAGTCACTGTCTTTCAGTGAACATGTCATACAAGATTTTTGTTTTGTTTTTAGGATTCATTTCAATGACATGCCATATAATATTTTGTATAATAGGATTAAGCTGGGGATCCTAAAGAGCCGTGGCCCAGGCTCTGTTTTGGGGGAAATGCTAGGGTGCTTTTCCTGTTTAGCTATCACGTCTGTCTCTGAGAAACTCCTTCATTAAAGCTCCATTACATACTGCTCATTACCTGGGAATCACTCCATAGGTCTCTATTGCAAATGTGGTCACTAGGTTACAGAAACTGCAAGTTAGAAAAATAATATTAAACAATAATTAAATGCAATACATTTAAAACTTCCTCCACAACTCTATGGTAACAGTCGAAGCATATGTAATCTTAGGAAGGTGTCATTTTCTTGACAGGGACAAAGCAGACGGATTTCTGTACAGCTGTGACGATTTTTCCATATGTGCATTTATTTATTTATTTATTTATCTATCTATCTATTTTTGAGGTACTGGGGATTGAACCCAGGGGCATTCTACCTCCGGGCTACACCCCCAGCCCTATTTTTTATTCTTTATTTTGAAACAGGGTCTTGCTAAGTTGCGGAGGCCTCACTAAGTAGCTGAGGCTGGCTGCAAACCTGGATCCTCCTGTCTCAGCCTTCCAAGTACTGGGATTACAAGCATGCACTACCACGCCCGGCTATTATTTATTTATTTATTTATTTATCTATTTTTTGTAATAAATAGTGATGGAACCCAGGGGCATTCTACCTCTGAGCTACACTCCCAGGTCTTTTAATTATTTTTTTGTTTTGTTTTTGAAACAGGATCTCACTAGGTTTCTGAGAGTCTTGCTACATTGCTGAGGCTGACCTCAAACCTGTGATCTTCCTGTCTCAGCCTCCCAAGTGCTGGGATTACATGTGTGCACCTGCACGCCCCGCTCCATCTGTGCATTTAAACTTCTGTGAGATTCCTCAGAGATCCTCAGTGTAACCTGCCTTTTTAACAGCACTACCTTGTTTTAACCAAGGTTCCCACGGCAACAGTGTTAGTGGGCATTAATACTTACAGAAGCCGGGCGTGTTGGCGCACACTTGTAATCTCAGTACTCGGGAGGCAGAGACAGGAGTATTGCAGGATTGCGGCCAACCTCAGAAACTTAGGCCCTCCGCAACTTAGTGAGACCCTGTTTAAAAAAAAAAGTAGGGCTGGGGGTATAGCTCGGACGTATAATGCCCCTGGGTTCAATACCCAGTACTGCAAAAAAAAAAAAATCTTACAGAAAATGAATGCTAACTGAACATTTGCTATGTTCCAGGCAGAGTGTGAAATATTGATGTGCATCATTCTACCAATCCTCACAGCCCCCTCTCCTTTCGGATGATGAAGCTAAAGCTCAGATAGGTTAAGCAACTTGCGAAAGTTGGCGCAGTTGTTAGAATATCAGACCTGGGATTTATTAGTATTTTTTTCTCTTTTCAGTGCTAGTGATCAAACCCAGGGCCTCACACATGCTAGGCAAGTGCTCTACCACGGAGCTACATCCCGGCCCTTTTAAATTTAATTTTATTTTGAGCCGGGCGTGGTGGCGCACGCTTGTAATCCCAGTACTTTGGGAGGCGGAGACCGGAGGATCCCGGTTCGCGGCCAGTCTCAGCTCTCTCTCTCTCTCTCTCTCTCTCTCTCTCTCTCTCTCTCCTTATCGGGGCCCTCTGCAACTTCGTGAGAACCGGTTTCAAAATAAAGTATAAAAAATAGGGCTGGGGGCGTAGCGCGGAGGTAGAACGCCCTTGCGTTCAATCCCCGGTACCGCAAAAAAAAAATTAATTTTATTTTGAGACAGAGTCTCACTAAGTTGTTCAGGCTGGCCTTGAACTCCTGCCTTAACCTCTGCAGTAGCTGGGATTACAGGCATGCATGACCATGCCCTGTGCAGACCTGTGATTTGAATTCAGGGTTTTTTGACCCTGGAACCCATAACGTTCACCTGATGCAGGCTAACTCCCTCAGGAAGACGAAAGTGTCAGGGACTTGATAGATGGGAGGGCTTTATCATTACTAAAGCTACTGGGTATTGCTAATAATTGAGCATATTGCCTGGAATGAGGCAGGCTATAGCTAAGTAAAGAGTTATGATGCAACTTTATCTACCTTCATGTGGGAGAAGACGAGAAAGGAGCTTACTGGGTTTTTTTTTTTTTTTTTTTTTGGTGGTACTGGAGATTGAACCCAGGGACATTCTACCTCTGAGCTATACCCTCAGCCATTTTTATTTTTTATTTTATTTATTTATGTATTTATTTTTGCAGTACTGGGAATGGCACCCAGGGACATTCTACCTCCGAGCTATATACCCCCGGCCCTATTTTTTATTCTTTATTTTGAAACAGGGTCTCACTAAGTTGCGGAGGGCCTCACTAAGTAGCTGAGGCTAGCCTTAAACCTGCGATCCTCCAGTCTCAGCCTCCCAAGTACTGGGATTACAAGCGTGCACCACCATGCCCAGCTTTTATTTTTTGTTTTGAAGCAGGATATTGCTAAGTTGCGGAGGCTGGCCTTGAACCTGCGATCCTCCAGTCTCAGCCTCCCAAGTACTGGGATTACAAGCATGTGCCACCACGCCTGGCTTTTATTTTTTATTTTGAAGCAGGGTATTGCTAAGTTGTGGAGGCTGGCCTTGAACCTGTGATCCTCCCGTCTCAGCCTCCCAAGTACTGGAATTACAGGTGTGCGCAACTGCGCCCAGCAGGAATTTACTTCTATTGATTATTTGCTATGTGTTTACCAGAGTTAGGGATTTTTGCCCAGGTGCTTCATTTACTTTTCAGAATATGATAAGATAGGTATTACTATCTGCAATCACATTACTGACCCACTTGACAGATAAAAGGCTCAAAGAGACTAAGAAATTTCTCAGTTCTAAAGTCCACTTTGATCAGAGCTAGGAAGGGATGAAAGGGGACATTATATAGTGATAAGATATAATAATCCTAAATGTGTATTTACCTCAAGCAAAGCTTTAAATACATGAAACAAAAACTGACAGAACTAAAAGGAGAAACAGACAAATCCCTAATTATAGTTGGAGACTTCAATATTCTTCTCTCAGAAATTGATAGGATAAGTAGAAAATTGTCTATTAAATTTAATAAAAGTTGAGCTGGGTGTGGGGGTGGACGCCTGTAATCCCAGTTCTTGGGAGGCTGAAACAGGAGGATCTCAGGTTTGAGGCCAGCTTCAGTAACTTAGTGAGGTTTCTCAGCAACTTAGCAAGTCTCTGTCTGAAAATAAAAAATGAAATAGGGCTAGGGGTATAGCTCAGAGGTAGAATGCCTCTGGGTTCAACCTCCAGTACCAAATCAATTAAGTAATTAATTAATTAAACCTGAGCCATGCAAGGGGGTGCGCAACTGTAGTCCTAGTACTTGGGAGGCTGAGACAGGAGGATCACAGGTTCAAGGCCAGCCTCAGCAACTTAGCAAGACCCTGTTTCAAAATAAAAACTAAAAGTGGGGGTATAGCTCGGAGGTAGAATGCCCCCGAGTTCAATCCCTGGTACAAAACAAAAACAAAAACAAAAACAAACAAAAAACCCAAACAAACAATAAAAGCCTTCCTGGCAGAATTTCAGAGAAGGGATTGTGAAGGGTACAGGGCAGCCCATGTGCAGGGGGCGGAGGCCGTGCCTGTGTCACTGTGCACTCCTTCAGGACGGGCACACTCATGGCTCAGCTCTGGGGCTTGGTGCTCAGCAGCTGAGGTCCTCTCCTGGACTGGCCCCCACCAGGCTCACACTTCCTGGAGGCTTTATGGGGACCACAGTTCTGCTCACTACCTCCTCTCCCCAATTTTACTTCCTTCATGTCCCCCAAAGGTGCTGATCCCAGAAGACTTCCCCATAAAATGCCCGCACCATGATCTTTGTCTCAGCACCCATGACCCAGGGAACCAGACCGGCCATGCCCGCAGTGACTCTACATACGTGATCTGGTGCACCGCACGAGACTCTGCCTAGCTTCAGCTGACTCCATCAAGGCAACGGGCATAGCAAAGTGCTCAGAACGTCATCTCAAACCAAGTGATTTAATGAACGTTTAATATGAAATCTCCCACCCCCATAGAATGTTTAATGTGAGTGCTACAAAACAAAAAGACAAATGCACAAACAACAAGAGGAACAACAAGTAGACGACTGTGCAGCATCAAATTAAGTCAAGAAACTAATGCTAAAACCATTATAATAATACTCACCTATAGTTTGGATCCAGGATCTTTACAGAAAATACATACATTCCAGAGTGGCCCAGGGGCCAATATAAAGAGTTATTATTAGAACTGTTGATAATCTCATATGGTTGATGCAAGTCTCCTGGTTTTCCAATAGCATAAGAAAAACAAGGTCTATAGTTCTGAACAAGAAGCAAAGACAAAAACCTTAAGATCATTTTCTGACTTTAACAGACAAATTATGTTCTCATATATTTATCTTGGAAAATCATTTAGAGACATAATGGCTATTCCCTTCTATCATTGCAATGCCCAATAGCATTTTTAGAGGCTACATTGAGTTAAAACTTGATAAAAAGTGAAGCTTAGTAAAAGCAAGTGCTGTATATATTTTGTATTTATTTATTTATTTATTTATTTATTTATTTATTTATTTTTATTTTTTTTGTGTGTGGCACTGGGGATTGAACCCTGGGTGTTCTACCTCCAAGCTATACCCCAGCCCTATTTTTTTTTTATTTGGAAACAGGGTCTTGCTAGGTTGATGAGAGTCTCACTACTTGCTGAGGCTGTCCGCAAATCTGCAATCCTCTTGTCTCAGCCTCCCAAGTACTGGGAATACAAGCATGCGCCACCATGCCTGGCTTATATTTTGTATTTAAAATGTTTAAATTAAGTCAATGTGATTGCAGACTCCTGTAATCCCAGTACTTGGGAGACTGAGACAGGAAGATCACAGGTTGCAGGCCAGCCTCAATTTAGTGAGACCCTCAGTAACCTAGCAAGACCTTGTTTCAAAAAATAAAAATAAAATTAAAAAGGCTTGGGGTATAGCTTGGGGGGTACTGGGGGTTGAACCCAGTACCCCCCCAGGATTAAATTAGGGTGTTGAGAGAGTATGTAAGCATATTGTTTTCCTAAATACACTAAGCATTCAATCTTCCAAAGATGCTAGTTGGGAACAGAAATTATTTTGATAAGGTGTTATGGTTAGATATAGAAATGTCTCCTGAAGAGCTCATGTATTAATATTCAGAGTTGATATAATCAAACCATGACGATTGTAATCTCGTCTGTGGATAAATCCATTGGAATGGATGTACTGGGTGGTCACCTAGGCAGGGGGTGTGGCTGGAGAAGGTGGGTCCCTGGGGTTGTGGCCTTAGGGACTGTGCTTGTGTCTTTGAATCCCCTTGCTTGCTGGCTCTTTTGCTTCAGGCCTCCATGATGTGAGAGCAGAGCTTTGCTCTCTCCCTCTCTTTGCTTCCTGATGCCATGCCCTGAGCTCCTCAGACCCGGCCTCACATGGACTGAATCTCCTGAATCTCCCTGAATCTCCCAAAACTGTGAGCAAATAAATCTTCCTTCCTCTAAATTGTGTGGTCAGTTGTTTTGGATTACAGCAGTGAGAAAGGTGACCGAGACATAAGGTGTGAATATAATACCAAGGTGGTTTTTTTATTTCCCCTGAAACAAATTTAAATCTGGTGTTTCCATCAAGCTTCTATTAATACCCACATGTGGACATGGCGATTATAAATAGACCGTTTGCAAAGCCCAGTTCTTACCTCTGGTCCCCAGACATTTTCCAGTGGGACTTGCGTGTTAGACTGGATCATCGTCTTCCAAGTCTGTGCCTCATTTAAACAGCCGCTCTGTCAAAAGATCACACATATATGGATATGCGAGCATTTTCATGTCAATCTATTTTGAAGTATCTAATATATTTTGACACCACTGAAAATTTCACAACTTTACAACTTTACCAACTTTTACAACTTTCATTATTTAAATGTTTGCTGGTGAGCCGGGCGTGGTGGCACACACTTGTAATCCCAGTACTTGGGAGGCTGAGACAGGAGGATCTCAGGTTTGTGGCCAGCCTCAGCTACTTAGTGAGGCTCTCTGCAACTTAGTGAGACTCTGTTTCAAAACAAAGAATAAAAAATAGGGCTGGGGGTGGAGATCAGAGGTAGAATGCCCCTGGGTTCAATCCCCAGTACCGCCCCCAAAAAAAGAAACAGGTCTTGCTAAGTTACTGAGGCTGAACTTGAACCTTTGATTCTCCTGTCTCAGCCTCCCAAGTAGTGGGATTACAGGTGTGTGCCAACATGCCTGGCTTTGCTGTAATTTTTTAACCCTAATTTTATTGGGCTAAGGAAGTTACTGTCTATTTTCTAAGATTTATTCTAAAGATAATGTTATGTATAGATAACTCCTTAAATAACTTTTTGTAAAATATTTCAATGAAATATGTCCACTCTTCATTTAAGAAATAAACAAAACTTGGTCTAGATGTGTTATTCTTTTATGTATTTTGTTTAGGTGTTTTGTGTCTGTGTTTATGAGTGACAATGGCCCATAATTCTCTTCTCTTTTAAGGTTCTTCCCAACTCCTTCTAGCTTGTCAAAATGAGTTGGAAAGTCATCCCAGCCCCTGTTCTCTGGCAGAGCTTTTGTAAGGCTGAAGAAACATTTTCCTTCAGTGTTTGATTACTTGGTGGGGAAAGCCACCTGGGCTCGGCGTCAGCTCTTCGATCTCGGAATGGGAGACACTCTGGCAGGCGTTCAGCCACTGTCTGCGTGTGTCCACTGCAAGGTTGGTGGATTTGAATGTTTCTACTAGCCTCTATTATAAGTGTTTATAGGATCTGTAATGATGTCTCCCACCCCTTTCACTACTGATACTGGCTATTTATAACCCTTTCTCCATTTTTCTTCATCCATTAATTTTATTTGTTTGTTCAAAGAACCAACTTTTGGTGTTTTGGATCTACTTTCTCGTATGTCTGCATCATTCTATTAGTTTCTGGGGTTTTTTGTTTTGTTTTTGTGGTACTGGGGATTGAAACCAGGGGCATTCTACTTCTAAGCTATACCCCAACCCTATTTTATTTTTTTTATTTTGAAACAGGGTCTCACTAAGTTGCTGAGGCTGGCCTTGAACCTGAGATCCTCCTGTATCAGCCTCCCAAGTACTGGGATTACAGGTGCGTGCCACTATGCCAGGTTTTAATTTTTTATTTTGAGACAGGGTCTCACTAAATTTCTGAGGCTGTCCTTAAACCTGTGATCTTCCTGTCTCAGCCTCTCAAGTCCTGGGACTACATGTGTGTGCCAACATGCCCAGCTGGTATGGTGTTTTATTTATTTATTTATTTTTGTGGTACTGGAGATTGAACGTAGGTGCATTCTACCTCCGAGCTACACCCCCAGCCCTATTTTTTTATTCTTTGTTTTGAAACAGGGTCTCACTAAGTTTCGGAGGGCCTCACTAAGTAGCTGAGACTGACCGTGAACCTGGATCCTCCAGTCTCAGCCTCTCTTGTAATCCCAGCCCACTGGGATTACAAGCATGCACCACCATGCCCAGCTGGTATGGTGTTTTATATAGTCAACTAGGCAGGGTTTGTTAATCATTCTGTTCAAATCTTAAGATATTTTATCGACATTTCTTTTGGTTGACTAATTCTTTCTTCAGTCATCATGCCCAGTAATTCTTTTTTTTTTTATGGTACTGGGGATGGGACCCAGGGGCATTCTACCTCCAAGCCACACCTCCAGCCCTTTAATTTTGAAACAGGGTTTCACTAAGTTGCAGATGGCCTCACTAAGTTGCTGAAACTGGCTGTGAACCTGTGATCCTCCTGTCTCAGTCTCCCAAGTACTGGGATTACAAGAGTGCGCCACCACCCCTGGCCCTAGTAATTCTTAATTCCAGTTATAGAAATAAAATTTATTTTTTCTGTAAGTGACAGAAACTCAGATATAGGCAGGAGTAAGACAGAAAGATGGGTATTTAAAGTTGCTATGACAATGTGCAAATTAAACATTAAGAGAAAAGAAAATACTCATATGTAACTGTATCATCCTAGCATAAATAAATATTTTATTTTTTGGACCCCTTTCTATGTCTATTTTATATGACAATGGCTTCTTTTTCCATAAATGAATTTTAGTAGTCATTGAATTTAATATAGGGGTGATACATGTTTTCTACCCACTGCTGCCTGGTTCTATTTGCTGTAGAGGTTTTACATATGGATTTTGAGTAAAAGCCACGTGCGGCTGCATGCTAAGCTCTGTTGAACTTCAAGACATCGTACCTGCTTCATGGTCTTGGTGAAGCTGTAGTCATCTCTGCCGTGAATTTCCCACATGATGAAGTTCACTGTGATGTCTTCAATATAGCCATTCTCATCAAATCTGAGGGAAATACCAGACACAAAACAGTTGGGGTACAGTAGAGGAGTGAGGAGTCCCAGCTGTCAAGTGGATGGGCCTGGGTTTTAATCCTGTCTTTATTAACTATTAGCTTTGTGACCCTGGGAGATTACTTAAACTTTTGAAGCCTCAATCTTCTTATCTGTAAAATAATAGTACCTGCTTTATAGGTTTATTTTGACAGATGAGTGAAATAAACAGATGCTGTTCAAAATAAAAACCTAATAATAATGCAGTATAATACTGGAACCACTAAGGTTTAACCACTTTTTAACCAGTATTAACCACTGAGGATCATATATTGATGAAGGTAGTTGAGGCCCTGCTGGGAGAAAGATAGAGGAGTGGGACGGATGGAAGAGGGGCCAGGCGAGGATCCCCTGTGTCATTTAGTCAACAGATACTCACTGGCTGCCTGTCAGTCACCCTGGAGAGTGAGACCACAGACTTATATGAGAAGAAGAGAGAGTGCCGATTTCCCAGGAGGACCCAGCTGCAAGATGCGGCTGAGTCTCAAGGGTCAGAGGCAGGGCAGAGTGAGGCATGCTGGGTGCAGAAGGGGGCTCCAACTTCTCCCAGCAGTAGCGCCGGGAGGACACCCCTCCCCGGCTCTGGGTGTGGACATAAGCCCAGTGGAGCATAGCGCACTTCCCTCAGCCTCTGAACCTTCAAAGACATGTGCTACTTCATAGTAAGATTACTTTTTAGCCAGGTGCAGTGGTGCATACCTCTTAATTATAGTACTTGGGAGGGTGAGACAGGAGGATTGCAGGTTCAAGGCCAGCCTCAGCAACTTAAACCCTGTTTCAAAATTAAAAAAAAAAGAAAGAAGAAGGAAAAAAAAAGGCTGGGAGTGTAGTTCGGAGGTGGAATGCTCCTGGGTTCAATCCCTAGTGCCAAAAAAGAGAAACAACCCCATGTCCCCACTATCATATAAACATAGGGGCTTGAGACCAATTCAGTTCAGTTATTGGTAAAGTCATGCCTTTGTATACTAGAATTTATGACTCTTATGACTGTGAAGATGGCTACATGGCTTCCTTCTTTATCCGTTATTCATATTTCTGAATGGAATCGTCCCCATCCCCGTTGGTGGGAGGCGCTTGCTTGCGGACACTCGACTCTCGGGCTATTGCCCGCCTTCCGATTCCTCACT